>JASVEL010003602.1:0-133479 GCA_032618575.1 Nicotiana noctiflora
GGGTCTTTCCGGCCAGAAAGCCACGAAACATTGTTTTGAATTCCAGCCAGAAAGCCGTGAAAACTTTCTTTTAAAACCCCGGTCAGAAAACCGAGGATCTCCCAGTCAGAAAACTGCGGAGCCGCTTCATAAAACTCCGGCCAGAAAACTGAGGGTCTTCCGGCCAGAAAGTCGTGAGACATTGTTTTGATTTCCGGCCAGAAAGCCGTGAAACTTACTTTTAAAATCCCCGGTCAGAAAACCGAGGATCAACCCAGTCAGAAAACTGCGGAACTATTTCTTCAAAACCCCGGCCAGAAAACCGAGGATTTTCGGCCAGAAAGCCGTGAAACTTACTTTTAAAACCCCGGTTAGAAAACTGAGGATCTCCCCAATCAGAAAACTACGGAGCCATTTCTTTAAAACCCCGGCCAGAAAACCGAGGGTCTTTCGGCCAGAAAGCCGTGAGATGTTGTTTTGATTTCCGGCCAGAAAGCCGTGAAACTTACTTTCAAAATCCCCGGTCAGAAAATCGAGGATCTCCCCAGTCAGAAAACTGCGGAGCCATTTCTATAAACCCCGGCAAGAAAATCGAGGATTTTCGGCCAGAAAGCCGTGAAACTTACTTTCAAAATCCCCAGTCAGAAAACCAAGGATCTCCCCAGTCAGAAAACTGCGGAGCCATTTCTTTAAACCCCGGCCAGAAAACCAAGGATTTCCGGCCAGAAAGCCGTGAAACGTTTATTTGTGAAACTATGATTCTCTTGACTAATACCAAAGAGTCTTTTTAATCATTTTCTGTGTCACAATTAACTCACGAAATTTTCCTAGCGAAACTGGGGCAGAAAAATTTCGTTCGTTTGTCTGTTTTGTTGTCTAAATAGGTTGGACCTCGGGAAGCAAGGATCGAGATAACCTACGAGTGGAACCTCAATCCAGAATGAAGAAAAGAAGAAAAGAACCAAAAGAAAACGAGTTCGAATGTTGGGGGTAAACAGAGGTTGGATTGCTCAGAATCTGTGTGAAGTCACAAGCTCCGCCAATTCTATTTCACTCAATATCACAAGAATAAACAAGCATGTACAACTTGCAAGCATCAAGATTCAGATCGAGGTCTACAGCGAAATCAGCTAAGACTCAAGATCAAGTTTTCAAGAGAATCATAGATAGGAATCTTGTAACTCATAGTTGATAGCATAGCTAGCTTAGCTTTAGTTTCTCTTTTGGTGTAATAAGGAGGTCAATAAGCAGTAAGCAGCAACAACAGCAACGGTAGCAACAGTAACAGCAAAGTGTCAGTCCACGGTAGTCCCAGCTACCAAAACTTCCCGAACTACATTGACCTGATTCCTGTTTAGCCCAGGATATGTAGGAAGCCTCCCGAAGCAAAGGCTCGATCAAGATCTTTCCAAAATCCTACACAAGGAGTGCTCGAACGGACAAAAATCGCTCGTACTTGCTCATTATTCTTTGCACAAAAACTCTTCGTGTTTCCGGACAAAGAGGGGCAGCTGTGAGCACGTGATTTTTGCCCTATAAAAGAAATACTCCCAAAGATTCAAAATAAAATAATTTTAGTTTTCTTGTAATTGTTGTGAATTTTGTGTTATTTTTCTTGTATTATTTGCATTTTTATCTGTGCATATTTGTTTGTTTAAATAAATAAAATATACAAAAATATGTTACATATGTATATAAAATTCAAGTTTAAAATTAAGTTTATTTTATGGAAATGAGAAGTCATAAAAAATATGTATTTTGTATTTTTAAGCATTTTAATGTCTAAATTGTGCGATTTTATTTTAATTGACGTTTAATTTTGTGTGATAATTATTATTAGGAGTTAATTAGTATTTTTAGATAATTCTAGGTTTTATAACTTAATCGTAGCATTTTTTTTAGTTTTATTAATTAATAAAAGAAAAGAGAACAAAAAATAGAAGAACGAATTCGGAATTGGGCCAATTCTTGAATTAAACCCAAGCCCAACCAATTCTACATGACCCAGTCCATAACCCACGACCCGACCCGGTCTGCCCCATGTCACACCTCCTTTTTACGCACCCGCGGGAGCGCGAGGGAGTTTTTCCAATTAAAGGACAGTCGAGACGGGATTTATTTAATTTATTCAGAGTCGCCACCTGGGAAAATAATGGTGTCCCAAGTCACCGGTTTAATCCCGAACCGAGGAAATTTATGACTCCGTAATACAGTCTGCAAAACTAGAAATCTGGATAAGGAATTCTGTTAACCCGGGAGAAGGTGTTAGGCACTCCCGGATTCCGTGGTTTTAGCACGGTCGCTCAATTGCAGTTTTTGTTTCTATCTGATTCTTTTATATATTTTAATTATGTGCTTTTAATGCTCCGCTCTTATTTTTAGAAGAATTACGACGTCACGAAAACACATTTCGAGTCACACCGCAACCGGTACGCCTGTGACTTTAATGTATTTCAATTTCGCCGGGAGATAGATTTGGGTCACATAAATGCACACCCATAATTAGGAAAGTAATTTTATTAAACTCGTGCCTAAAGATTCTACGTCTTTGTTAACTTCGGGAAAGACCGTGAAATTTACTAAACGGTCCTTCCGAATCCAGAATTTATTTGAGGGCCCCGCAATTGTGTATTATTTATTTGGCGAGGCTCGTCTCATTATTCTTATTTAAGGTCAATCCTAACATGACTATAGTTTTTCTATTTAATTGGTCTCTAATAATAAAAGAAAGGTCCTAATTACTTAATTATTTTCTTCCTAATTGTTATGTTACTGCATAGTAATAACAGTTATTAAAATGTATATACAGCGATTTGGGCCTTGAAATTGGCCCCACTGCTAGCAGAAGGCCTGCGATTAGGCCTAGCATTTGAGCCTAACAAGCTGTCACGTTATTTGCATAGCCAATTTCACTGAATCTCACGTTATTTGTCTAATCAGCAATTAGAGTATGCAAAGTTAAAATATAGCAGGCAACTGAATTCTTCTTCGTGAATATAATTTATTCAGCATGTTTAACTTTATAAGAATTTCTAATAATTCAACTCAACATATGAATATATATATGTATCTATTCTAAAATAACTAACCAACAGAATACTACTAATGGCTTCTCATTTTAGAATAGTTCACATATGGATTTCACTATAGAAACTGGATGGCAATTATTCTGTGTGTTTGCTTCTTACTGATGAGCTAAATTACAGCAGTACAACTGTCCAATTCTATTACCAAAATAGTCCTGTTGTTACAAATTGAATTGTTGAATAAACCTATCTAACACTAACACGAATTTGATTTAAGGAATCTATCACCGAAACTCTGCAAATAGCGATTAGAAATAACAGAAACAGTCTAGTTAACAGTCTAATAACAATCCAAACGTCCTAATTACAATTATCTAGTAATCTAAATTCATAACAAATTTCGTAAGTCGATAGGAATTTACGAACGAAAACAACAAAATTAAAAGAGATTAATGGGAGAAAGGATCGGCACTTCGACTATTTCCATAAGCTTGAGATTACAAATGTGTACCTGGAAGTCACAAGGGATAGGAATCAGTTGCAGCAGCAGAAGATACAACAACAACAGGATACTAACAGCAACAACCGCGACGAACAGTAAAGAAAAGATCACGACCAGCAAAACAGTTGACCCAGAAATAGATGGGAGAAAATCCGTGTAAACTCGAACCAGGAAACTAATGAGACAAACAGAAGCGTGCAACAGCAAACCCCCACAACAATGACCTCAACAACGACCAGCCTCAACAGCTGTGTGCAACCGCAGCAACAGCAATGTGCCACAGCAGTGTGCAACAGCAGTGTGCAGTAAAAAAAAACTATCCTGTGTCCCTTTCTAGTGTTTTCGTTTTTTTTAGTCCCCTCACTGTGTGTGTCCTCTTTCTATATATCACTCCATCTCCCCTTATTATATTGTCTGTGTAGTGTGTGTCATGTGTGTTGTATGGGTTATTTTTGTCTGTGTTCCCCGTGTGGTGGACTCGGATTATTACGGGCTAGGTCCGAAAATTATAAAGCCGGGTAGTTTGAACCCGAATATTATTCTTTGCCCGGAACCGAGAATGAGAACACGATTTTATTTGATTCATCCTATATAAGCAAAATAACTATAAAACTCACAATTAAAACAAAACTATTTTTTATATTTTTTCCAAGATTAAAATAACTACAAAATGTTAATGAAACTATTTTTGTAATTTTCGTTTTTAATAAAGATGAAAATATAAAGTGCTATTTTTGTATTTTTCAAGTTTAAAATGACTATAAAACATTAATAAAACTATTTTTTGGAATTTTCGTTTTTTAATAAAGATAAAAATATAAAGTACTATTTTTGTATTTTTCAAGTTTAAAATGACTACGAAACATTAATAAAACTATATTTTTTTTATTTTTCATTTTAAGGTAAAAATAAAGTAAAAGAGTCAAAATTAGCTAAGATAGTTATATTAGGCCTAAACTAAATATTTTACACTAAAAATATAAAAAATCTCGGGGAGGGTCAAAAATCACGTGTTTACAGCTGCCCCTCTTTGACTGAAAACACAAAGAGTTTTCAGACAAAGAACGACTAGACAAGTGTTTTTGACCCGACCCTTATTCGGAGGGACTAAACTAAAAGAAGAGAAATGTGACCGAGCCCTTGTATCTGAGCTGCCTACATATCCTTGGCTATAAAGGAATCAGGCCACGTGTAGTTCGAAAGTGAGTGAGGAAGGGGTATACCGAGGTGGAGAGCCAGTCGAGGTGTCATTCCGTCGAGGTTTCGTTCCATCGAGGTTCCGGTCCGTGGTCCTGCTGTTACATAAAAAATCCAACATGAAAAAGACTAACTAAGCCTATCAGCTACTAGTTACAAGATTCCTATCTATAAGTCTTCTGAAGCTTGATCTTGAGTGTTGGTTGGTGCTTCATGCGGACTCTAAATTTGAACCATGATACTTGCTAGTTGCAGGTGCTGTTTTTCGGATCAAGACCAGGTATGCAGTGTTTGTGACCTCGGCCATGTCTTGAGCACACCACATCTTTCATCAACTTCTGCACTTGGATTAACTCCTTGCCTTTTTTCATTGTGACTAACTTCTGTTGATCATCTCGGACTGTTGACTCGCATTCTGGTCGCCAAGCTTCTTTTGTTGCTATCTTGCATTGCACTCTGAAGAGAATTCCCTTACTTATGATCTTCGAGCTATTCTCCTTCGAAGTCCGAATCTATCTTTTCTGATCCTTGCCGCCTTCCTTTTGATTCATGCTGGGGATTTCCGTTACACTCTGTCACTTTCGATTGTTCACTATCCTTATCAAATCTTGGAAACTGAGACGCCGTTCTGCTTTTCTGGCGGGCTTCTGACTTTAACAACAAACTCTAATCATAAATTGCCATTCCCTTCTTCGAGTGGGCACCTGACTTCAACAACAAACTCCGAATATAAATTGCCATTCCATTCTTCAAGTGGGCACCTGATTACCAAAACTTGAAATATATAGATCGAATGATTACCATCTCAGGAGAAAGATTCATCAGACTGAGATTTTGATGTCTTAGGAGAAAGATTCATCGGACTAAGATTTTGACGCTAGGAGATAATTCCTCAGACTAGGTCTAAATTGTTGTGATCTCAGGAGAAAGATTCATCGGACTGAGATTTTGATATCTTAGGAGAAAGATTCATCGGACTAAGATTTTGATATCTTAGGAGAAAGATTCATCAGACTAAGATTTTGACGCTAGGAGATAATTCCTCAGACTAGGTCTAAATTGCTGCCTTACTTAAAATCTTCCAATTGTTGCTTCATTTTTCTTGTTGCTTTCATCTAAAACCTCTAATTGTTGTTTTTCACTTCCTATTAAATTATCTTTAACTATAACTTCAAAAACTAAATCGCCACTCCATTCTTCAGGCGGGCTCCCTGACTTCAACTATAACTTCAAAACTAAATCGCCACTCCATTCTTCGGGCGGGCTCCCTGACTTCAACTGCCACTTCAAAATAAATCGCCACTCCATTCTTCAGGCGGGCTCCCTGACTTCAACTACATCTTTAAAACTAAATCGCCACTCCATTCTTCAGGCGGGCTTCCTGACTTCAGCTACATCTTCAAAACTAAATTGCCACTCCATTCTTCAGGCGGGCTCCCTGACTTCAACCACAACTTCAAAATAAATCGCCACTTCATTCTTCAGGCGGGCTCCCTGACTTCAACTACGACTCACTAATTTCATCCCATCCTTATCGCCTTCCTTTGTTTCTTGTACCATTTTCTTCTTCCTGCATCGTCTCTTGGGCCATCCTTTCTTCTGAATTACCTTGTTTCGGAATTGCTTTCCTCCCGGGTCATGTTATTTTCTCTTGACTGCTGGGGACATCTTTGAATTGATTACTTACCTGCTGGGGATAATGCTGTTGGGGAAATCTTCTTTATTTCCTCCTTTTCTACTTCCTTCAAAACCTATCTCCCGAAATCGCTGGGGATTGAAATGTCATCAGCTGGGGATTACCCTGTCCGGGGATCCCTTTTCCTTCTTCCTCTTTCCAAAACTCCTTCGGGGCTCGTGCTTCGCTCCATTTAAAAACTTGTAGGATATAATGCTGCCGGGGAAATCTCGAAATCAGTGTTTCATTTTTCCGAGAACTGCTGGGGGTGATACCGGCTTCTTGCCTTTCTGCACGCAAGCTTCCTCGTTTTGTCCTGTCTGCTGGGGGTAAAATTTCCTCTATCACAACTTGTAGTTTTCTTTCTTTCAAAGCTGCTGGGGATAATTGGGTTCAAAGATCATTTCCTCGCGTTATCTGGCTTCTTTCCCCAACCGGGTATTTGGTTTCGAGAAAATTTTCGCAACGGGAGAAATTTTTCTGCCCCAGTTTGAGAATCTTCTTCGTGGCATGCTTTTCTGCCAACAACCCCTCTTCTTCCTGTTTCAAATCAAAGAAAAATTAGTTAGTTTTAAAATGTGGTGGCTGGTTGTGGTGCTCCTGCTGGGGATGGTTCTCCTCTTCTTTCCCTACTCTGCGTTTCATTGTCAGACCCTGCCGGGGATGTTATCATTTGATGATATTCATGCTGGGGATAGTTTTCTCCTTTCTTGCTTCCCCGCCTTCCTTGACGACTCTTTATTCGCGAACCTTTCCACGTGGTTTTCCACCGACCACCCGAATTCCTATAATAGTGACCCTTCGTGAAGACCTTGCATGTTTTACTGGTGAACCATTTTCTTTATTCACCCTTGTCACTGAAAATACCTTTCTGCTGGGGATATCTCCTTTCTTGCTTGGCGGCATATCTAAGGAATGGGCATTTCCCGACCTTTGAGTCTCATTGGCCTGGGCCTCGAGGTCATTAACCTTCATTGAGATACCCTTTTTCACACCGATCCACCCTTTTGTCGATTTCCTATTGCTGGGGAATATCCTTCTGGACACCGGCTTTGCGCTTAATCCCTCCTCACTTATACCACTTGGGTGTACCAATCAAATTCCGTCTTGCATAATTGGAAAGCTGATGGAAAATTTTGAAGTCATTTCTTACAAACAGACTCTATTGGGGAATTTTTTATGAAAGGAGAAAGATAAAAGGAAACAGAATAAAAGACAAAAACGAGGATGACTCTCTAAAAAGAAAAATTATAAAATAAACCTATCAAACGTGGATACCAACTCTAATGGACATGACATGCACATATAGCCTACCATCCGTCGTTAAACCGCCTTTTGTAATCTTCTCCTGGGCTTTCCTATCTCATTTCCAACCTTCGTTCGACTTGTAGTGCCCGAGGGGTTTTCACTACCAAGCCTCTCTCATTTCGGTTTTCTCTCAGCTTTCATCGCCTTATGGTGCCTGTGAAGGTTTTCACCGCTAAGACTCTCTCATTTGTGTTACTTTTCCGTTGGGGATTGGCGGTGCTACCGCTAAGGTTCTCTCATATTTCTTCTGCTGCAGATCCGAGTCTTTTCTGATGGGAATCAGAGTGTTATGTTCTGATAAGACTTCTCTCATTTGCCTGACTTGGCCTCTTTTAAAGACTGATCGGAAGGTCTTTCTTTGGACCGTAATGTGGGATTCGGATAGGGCTAGAATGAAAGGGTATCAAAGGCTCAAACAAATCAATTTTGGGTTCAAAATTTACAACCTTCGGAACTAAATTTATTTATAATAAACACAATTTTTCTTTGCCCCAGTTTCTTACTTGGGGATTTATATTTCTTTATTTACACTATGACCGAGTCGTGAAGCGCCTACGTATCCTCTTTGAGGAATCAGGTCAAACGTAGTTCCCAATTCCTCGTTTTTCAAGTTTCTCTTTTTCATTACATTTTTCTTTTTCTTTTCTTTATCTCTTTTTGTTGTTTTCTTTTTCTTTACTTTTTTCTTTATCCCTTTCTTCTCTTACCTTTCAAACTTGTGTTTCTAATCTTTGCAACTAATTCCGAAGGAGGGGTATGAAAGAATTTAAAATAAGGCTCAAAGGGTTGACGATGGATAAAGTGTTTGGATAGCAGAACAAAATGCCTTCGTCATTCCAATCTTCAAAACATGCCAAGCGTGAACAACACAATTAATATTCGTCATATCTTTAAAGCACTGTTGGGCAACACTCTCATTTTCATTATTATGAACGACCCCATGTCAATTTTGGCCAGCTTGCCTTTAACGGTTTCCTTTTACTTGCCCCAGTTTCTCATGACTCGGGTTTCGAATAATCTCAAACCGTTCTTACTTCATTTAAATATCTCGATCACCTCCCAATGGTTTTGTGATTAACTTTTAAGCTCAGGCCAGAACTATGCGCGCACGTCATGTCACTAGAGCTAGCAGAAAAAGAACTATAGGAAGGAGATGACTAAATAATAGAAAATGTCTAGAAATAATATAAAATAGGTCATTGCATTAACCGATAAAACAACGACTCGAACAACCAAAAAAACAAAACTGGGGTACCATACTTAGAACGAACCTAGACCCCTTTAGATGAGACACTATGATTAAAAGAAAAGTACAAGGATAAAAGGTTTGAGCCACAAAACAACATTCGGATTACCATTCTGAAATAACTCGGACAAATAGAAATGACAACAAAATAAGCCACCACAAATGACTCTCCAATTGATAAGCTTGACATTTAGCCACGAATTTGATTATCAGAACCACTAGGGCCTTCTCTCATTTCAGTCGGCAGATTCCCGAGTGGATGCTCATATTCCGTGCCACCAGGCATCACTGCCAGAAAGTGTGTATCATCAGGTGCAGGTAACGGATTCAGCACGATATTCTGGGTGTCACTGTTATGAATCACAATCAATCTTTCTTGGATCATCCTTTCTATTTCCCTTTTCAAATCCCGACAACTTTCCATGTTGTGCCCCCGGGCATGGGAATGGTATTCACACCTTTTAGATGGGTCAAAGCTCCTTGCACGTGGGTCCACATGATTTGGAGGGATGGGTGAAATCATGTCCTGTTGCTTTAACTTCTCAAATAAGCTTTCATAGGAAACTCCTATTGGTGTGAAATTATCCTTCAACTTCGGTTCCCTTCTATGCCCTTGGTTTGGAAGTGGGTTATAAGGTATTTGGAAATTTTGCGGAGGCTGATAGAGATTTTGTGATGCTCGTGCTCGCTTTCTTGGATGATTTGATGGCTGAATAACATACTGGGGTGAATCAACTGGGTATGGTGGGTTCGGAGGTGGATAGTAATGCTCAGGGGAGTTATGGAAAACCTGTCGAGACATCGCATACCGTCGAGGTGTTCTTCTGGAACCTTTTCTTGACCCCGATATCATCATGACTTCTTCATCCCTCTCATTCGTGTCACTAGATTCAAATTGGACAGCCTGAGCTGCAGCCTTGAGAGCCGCTTGACTTATAATTCTGCCCTGTCTTAAGACCGTTCTCTACCATTTCTCCCATTTTGACTACATCCAAGAAGGATTGACCAACCGCGGACATCATGTTCTGAAAATAATCCGGCTCTTGAGCCTGAAGGAAGACAGTGATTAACTCATGGTCATCCATGGGTGGCTCAGCACGAGCCGCTTGCTCTCTCCATTTAAGGGCATATTCCCTGAAACTTTCATTTGATTTCTTCTTCAGATTTGAAAGGAAAATGCGATCTGGGGCAATGTCAATGTTGTATTGGAATTGTTTGACAAAGGCCTGTGCCAGGTCGTTCCAGACATGCCAACGAGATGCATCTTGATCCCAAAACCATTCAGAGGCTACTCCTGTAAGGCTTTCCCCAAAGTAAGCTATTAACAATTCTTCATTTCTTCCCGAGACTCCTTAGTTGATTGCAATACCTTTTCAAATGGGCTATGGGATGTCCATGTCCATCGTACTTTTCAAATTTGGGAATCTTGAAACCAGGTGGCAAGTGGACATCGGGAAACAAGCATAGATCTTTGAAAGCAACACTCTTTTGACCCGCCAACCCGTGCGTGTTTTCCAACCGCTGTTCCAAGCTTTTCAATCTTTGGGTTATTTCCTCCTGTACCATCTTTTGGGGATCTTGCGTTGTCCGCTTGTCACAAACCAACCACCTCCTACTTACTTTACAATTCAAGACAAAACATGTTAGAATGGACTCAGTCAGTCCTTATCAAATTTTTTATTATTTTTTTTTTTTATTGTTTTTTTCAGTCAGTCCTTATCAAAAATATTTTTTTTTTTTATATATATATACATATACAGTTGTGGTCGAATCTTTTGGAGATTGCCTACGTATCATGACCCCGCATGAATCAGATCGAGCGTAGTTCTTGCAAATCAATGCAAGAAGTAAAGAGATATTTATTTGATTTTTTTTTTTTTGATTTTTTTTTTTGAAGGAAAATTATAGAAGCCGACTCCAACTACAAACTTGTGTAGGAAATTTCTACAAGAAAAAGAATATTTCTGGTGTCAACTATGACTATTTCTACAAAATTGGCCACATAATGGCTTATTTGACAAAATGACTATTTTTGCAAAATTTATTTAAGAAAGATAAACTTGAATTTTTTTTTTATCTTGTGGCTCATGGGGCATCGTTCGGCATCACCATAAACCAACACAAGACTATTTTTTCATAAATTGGCCATGTAATGGCTTATTTAGGCAAAGTGGCTCTTTTTGCAAAATTTTATTTAAGAAGATGCAAATTCAAATTTTTTATCCCCGGCCTATGGGGCATCGTTCAGCACCGACACAGGCCAACACAAGACTGAAAAATTTAAAAATGCAAAAATATGGCTATTTCAGCAAAATTCCGGCCATGCAATGGCTTATTTGATAAAGTGGATATTTTTTAAAAGTTGAGTGATGACTCAAACTTAATTTTGCGGATACGGCATTCCGACATTTTCGCGAGGGAATATTTCCAGGTTGTGTCCAAAATTATTTACAAATGACTCAAAGTGGCTATTCTTGCAAAAACAGCCTTCCGGTGTCTTTTTGAGGGACATTCGGCTTATTTTAAGCAAGAATAGCATCACCCGACTTATTTATAACAAAATCAAAAATTTGACATTTTTTGATTATTTTTTGCAAAAGGGGTGTGAACCCGAACTTGATTTTGCGGCTATGGCCTTGCAACATTTCCACAAGGAATATTTCAAGGCTGTGCCCGCAAATTATTAAAAATGATTCAAAGTGGCTATTTTTGCAAAAAACAGCCTTCCGACGTCCTTTCGGAACATTCGGCTATTTTCAAAAACAGCGTCACTTCGATTTATTGAAAACTAAAATTCGACATTTTTTTTTTATTTTTTAAAAGGGGTGGTTGGACCCGATGAGGGTTGCCTACGTATCTCACCTAGTGGTGAGAATCAAACCTGCGTAGTTCGGTCAGATTATTTGACCAATTATTTCAACAAAAATTGTACCACTTATTTTTTAAAATTTTCTTTTCAAACTCTCGACAGCGTTTCGTTGACATTTCGATTTTTTTTTTTTTAAAAAAAATTCCTCTCTTTTTATTTTTTCAGGAATTTAGCCAATAATAATCCAGAACAAATAAATGCAACATATAACATGCTCGGTCTTTTGATTACCGGGTCACTTGTCCTAGACGGACCCAACCCCTGTGTTGAGTTCCCTAAGTCAGATATGATGCAAATAAACGTCCTAAATCTAGGCTTAATATCCCAGATGTTTTCAATGGTACTAGACCGTGTACCCAAGCGGACAACTCGGATTTGAGGAGGGAGCTACGTACCGGGGACCCGCGGGATCGTCCGGCTTTGTAACTTATCCTGCCTCTTTTCTTATTTTGGTATTGACACTAACAGAAAGGGGAGTCTCAACCAGTAAGCACATCCCCGAGGGTAAGAAGAGACGGGTTTTCGGCACAGTTTTATATACAGTTCACGCAATATCAAAGCGGTAAACATATAGCAATTTGTATATACAGTGCAACAATTATCAAAGCGGTAGACATGTCGAATTCTTAGACCCCGAACCGAAGTTCAGAGGTATCATCCCCAGCAGAGTCGCCAGAGCTGTCACACCTCCTTTTTACGCACCCGCGGGAGCGCGAGGGAGTTTTTCCACTTGAAGGACAGTCGGAACGGGATCAATTTATTTAATTTTTCATAGTCGCCACTTGGGAAAATAATGGTGTCCCAAGTCACTGGTTTAATCCCGAACCGAGGAAATTTATGACTCGTAATACAGTCTGCGAAACTAGAAATCTGGATAAGGAATTCTGTTAAACCGGGAGAAGGTGTTAGGCACTCCCGGATTCCGTGGTTTTAGCACGGTCGCTCAATTGCAGTTTTTGTTTCTATCTGATTCTTTTATATATTTTAATTATGTGCTTTTAATGCTCCGCTCTTATTTTTAGAAGAATTACGACGTCACGAAAACACATTTCGAGTCACACCGCAACCGGTACGCCTGTGACTTTAATGTATTTCAATTTCGCCGGGAGATAGATTTGGGTCACATAAATGCACACCCATAATTAGGAAAGTAATTTTATTAAACTCGTGCCTAAAGATTCTACGTCTTTGTTAACTTCGGGAAAGACCGTGAAATTTACTAAACGGTCCTTCCGAATCCAGAATTTATTTGAGGGCCCCGCAATTGTGTATTATTTATTTGGCGAGGCTCGTCTCATTATTCTTATTTAAGGTCAATCCTAACATGACTATAGTTTTTCTATTTAATTGGTCTCTAATAATAAAAGAAAGGTCCTAATTACTTAATTATTTTCTTCCTAATTGTTATGTTACTGCATAGTAATAACAGTTATTAAAATGTATATACAGCGATTTGGGCCTTGAAATTGGCCCCACTGCTAGCAGAAGGCCTGCGATTAGGCCTAGCATTTGAGCCTAACAAGCTGTCACGTTATTTGCATAGCCAATTTCACTGAATCTCACGTTATTTGTCTAATCAGCAATTAGAGTATGCAAAGTTAAAATATAGCAGGCAACTGAATTCTTCTTCGTGAATATAATTTATTCAGCATGTTTAACTTTATAAGAATTTCTAATAATTCAACTCAACATATGAATATATATATGTATCTATTCTAAAATAACTAACCAACAGAATACTACTAATGGCTTCTCATTTTAGAATAGTTCACATATGGATTTCACTATAGAAACTGGATGGCAATTATTCGGTGTGTTTGCTTCTGACTGATAAGCTAAATTACAGCAGTACAACTGTCCAATTCTATTACCAAAATAGTCCTGTTGTTACAAATTGAATTGTTGAATAAACCTATCTAACACTAACACGAATTTGATTTAAGGAATCTATCACCGAAACTCTGCAAATAGCGATTAGAAATAACAGAAACAGTCTAGTTAACAGTCTAATAACAATCCAAACGTCCTAATTACAATTATCTAGTAATCTAAATTCATAACAAATTTCGTAAGTCGATAGGAATTTACGAACGAAAACAACAAAATTAAAAGAGATTAATGGGAGAAAGGATCGGCACTTCGACTATTTCCATAAGCTTGAGATTACAAATGTGTACCTGGAAGTCACAAGGGATAGGAATCAGTTGCAGCAGCAGAAGATACAACAACAACAGGATACTAACAGCAACAACCACGACGAACAGTAAAGAAAAGATCACGACCAGCAAAACAGTTGACCCAGAAATAGATGGGAGAAAATCCGTGTAAACTCGAACCAGGAAACTAATGAGACAAACAGAAGCGTGCAACAGCAAACCCCCACAACAATGACCTCAACAACGACCAGCCTCAACAGCTGTGTGCAACCGCAGCAACAGCAATGTGCCACAGCAGTGTGCAACAGCAGTGTGCAGTAAAAAAAAACTATCCTGTGTCCCTTTCTAGTGTTTTCGTTTTTTTTAGTCCCCTCACTGTGTGTGTCCTCTTTCTATATATCACTCCATCTCCCCTTATTATATTGTCTGTGTAGTGTGTGTCATGTGTGTTGTATGGGTTATTTTTGTCTGTGTTCCCCGTGTGGTGGACTCGGATTATTACGGGCTTTCCGAAAATTATAAAGCCGGGTAGTTTGAACCCGAATATTATTCTTTGCCCGGAACCGAGAATGAGAACACGATTTTATTTGATTCATCCTATATAAGCAAAATAACTATAAAACTCACAATTAAAACAAAACTATTTTTTATATTTTTTCCAAGATTAAAATAACTACAAAATGTTAATGAAACTATTTTTGTAATTTTCGTTTTTAATAAAGATGAAAATATAAAGTGCTATTTTTGTATTTTTCAAGTTTAAAATGACTATAAAACATTAATAAAACTATTTTTTGGAATTTTCGTTTTTTAATAAAGATAAAAATATAAAGTACTATTTTTGTATTTTTCAAGTTTAAAATGACTACGAAACATTAATAAAACTATATTTTTTTTATTTTTCATTTTAAGGTAAAAATAAAGTAAAAGAGTCAAAATTAGCTAAGATAGTTATATTAGGCCTAAACTAAATATTTTACACTAAAAATATAAAAAATCTCGGGGAGGGTCAAAAATCACGTGTTTACACCCCATAACCCAAAAGACCCCCTTTTTTTCATTTTTACACTTCATTTCCCAAAAGACCAAACCCTAAAATCCTAAAAAATCCCTAGCCGTCACACCCTTACACCCCACCCCCTCATCTTCTTCTTCACTTTAACCTACACACCACGAACCCTCCAACAACACCCGCCGGAATGCCTCCCATGAACAACCACCGGGCAGCAATTCGGGAGCCAGCCCTCCCCTCCTTCGTTTTCTTTTTCCTTATTTTGTTTTTCTTTTTCTTTTTCTTTTTGTATATGTAAGTATGTACATATATATATATATATATATATATATATATATATATATATATATATATATATATATATATATATAATGAAGCGGTTCTCGTGATTATATATGCATATATTGGGTATATCTCATATATCTACATGTATATGCATCATCGCGGTTTCGATCCGGTTAGTCGATTTCAATTTTTGTTCTTGTCCATATTTTGTTAGTATTTTCAGATCCGAACTTGTTGTATGTTGGCTGGATTATCTTCTTGATTTGTCGTTCATCATGAGTCCAGATTATTCATGAAACTTGTTTATTTATTTTGTTTAAGTTTTTAACATAAGAATGTGTAGTTAATCAATTGGATGTTTATTTTTGATTGTAGTGTTTTTAGATTTAATTTGTAGTTCAATTAATTAATGAGTTTTATTAAGTTTGTTTTTGAGTTTAATTGGACTTTGATTCTTGTATATTGTTGATTATGTGTTTGTTCAAGAAATTAATCGTAGAATTTGATTGGAAATTGATTTTATGTGTTCATAAGTTTAATTGTTGAATTTGATTAGGTAATTTGGCATTTTAAGTTGATTTTAGTGTATAATTTAAATTAGTATTATTAGTCATAATATCCAAATCTTGTAAAATAGATGAGATCCATCTTGAGAAAAATGAGGCAGCTGGAAAGGAAAGAAAAACGGAAATAACAGTGGTCCCTACGAAAGAAAAATGGGACGGTTTGATTACATAAATTAAGGCGCAAAATAGGAATTCGTTGTTTGGAGGAACTTGGGAGTATTTCGAGGATTTGTATGAGGGAAATGTGAGTAATCAGCAAAATATGGTCAAAGATGTGGGCCATTGTGGTCATGAGAAAGAGAAACATCAAGCTTTGGGTGGGGTACTACACCATGATGTTGATGTAGGATCAATTAGTGAGATTGGGAATCCAATGTGCTTTAATAACAAATTAATTGATGATATCCCACATGTTTATCCCTTTGGCTGAAATTTTATTTCTTCCATTAGTGAAAAATTAAATTTCCAACGTCCTACTATTGGGAATAAAAGTAAAGATGTGGAAAAGGATACATTGGTATCCAAACAATTAATTCCAGCAACCAACAATGACATTGGAGGTCAAATAGGCGCTGATCGTGGATTGACAACTACTGATGCATTACATGACGCTACTGTAGTTCGTCAAAATAAAGAAAAAGAAATTATTAGCTTATGTGCTTAATCATCAATGACAGTCAATTAACTATGGGGCTGCTGTTACGACTCAAATAATTGAGTAGGGGGTATATTTTATTGTTAATTAAAGGGTAGATATTTTTAGGGTTGAAAAAAGGGGGATCTACTTGGACTTTAGGGGGTCTACTTGGACTTTAGGGGGTGGAATTGGACAGCAATTAGGAATTTAATTGAAAAAAGGTGCTGGTTCTTTTTTTTGGAGTTTATAAAGAGAGAGTTTCATAGAAAAAGGAGGGGAGAACACACGGACACACATTAAAAAAAAACAGATTTTAAGAGAGATTGATTAAAAGTTTTTTTTTTGGTTAAAAAAGATTGTTGTTTAGTCTGCCTTAAAATCATTGCCTTGGTTTAAACCATTCTTGAAGTATTGGATATATCATTCTCATATTCAAATATCCAAGTTGTTTGAAAGTTTCTTAAGGTTTTGTTTTGGGTTTGATACTGTTTTAGTCTTCTAGAAGTTGTTGGTTTCTATTTTGAAATCCTCCTATATTTCGAGCTTATTCCTTGAATTATAAGCCTTTGCTAGCCGTTGTCTTTTGCTTGTTGTTTTGCTGGGAATTGCTATTGATCTCTTCTTTCATTTCTATTATTGAAATCCAGGTACACATCTTTTGAATTTGTCTACTTAGCTCTTGCCTCGGCATGTACGAATTGAAACAAAATCCGCCGGGCTTGTATTGTTTATCATTGTAAACTTGGTTTATTTTGGGACTATTGATTAAAATAGACATTAAATTTTCATTTATGCTTATTTAGTTTCTATTCTCGTTAGTATATGTCTGGGACTCGTTTAACTCAAAACTAGCCAATTCGGATTGGGATCCCTTTTGATATTTTGTAGGTAATTGGTTTAAAGTCAAGTGGTTCTAGCATACTTAAGTGTTGTTTTGATTAATTTTAGCTATTCACATGAGATGTTTGGGATCATTTTCTCTATATTCCTACTTTATCACACCTATATATTATTTTTAAACATTACACTCATCTCCAGTTTAATCTCTTATTTCATTTAGTAAAATTTCTCACATGTGTAAATTCTTTTACACCTATTTGCAATGTTAAATCTTATTCAATATTTTCACGTGTGATCTGAGATGGGACAGTCCTATCATAGAAAGAGTTTTATTCACTTAATTCTTCTTTGAAATCTATTTGTAATTAAGTAAACAAGATAAGTTAGTGTAAGGCCCCGTAAAATTTTTGTGCATAAAACATAGTAGCTCTAGTGTCATGGTCCGAATAATGTGTTAGGAATGCGTAGCGGTTCGGACCCTTGGTAGTGATTTAAGTTTCAAAAATGTAGAGAATCATTTTTCCAGAAAACTGTGAATTTTGCGGTCAAGAATGCGATCGCAGATCTGCTATGCGGACCGCATTCTTGCCGCAAAGCTTACCAGAAAGTTTCCCAAAATCATGTTGAAAATGCGGTCGATATGCGATCGCATAATGAATCTGCGGTGCACTTTGCGACCGCAGATCAAGAATGCGGACCGCATATTGGTCGCATTCTGTAACAGACCTTGAGTAATTTTTGAGGCCATTCTGTGGTCACTATGCGGACCGCATGTTGATTCTGCGGTCGCAAAGTGCACCGCAGATTCGCCCCGGCCCGGATTTTTGTAACATTTTGACCCGATCTCTTCTTTAATATAACACCTTTCACCCTCATTTTCTCATATCATCTTATCAAAAATCAGAGAGAGAAGAGAGAGGTTTTAGTGAGAGAAGTCTTCCATCTTCAAAGATTGTTCCAAACATCCAGTCCAAAGGATTCTAGGGCCAAGATTCAACTTCCCCAAATCATTTCAAGGTAAAAACCCTAACTATTTTCTTTGATTTTCAGTTTTAAATTGGGTAAAGAGAGGTTTGCATATAATAGCTTTTGAAAATAGAATTTTTACACTCATGCATGATTATTGAACTTGATTTCTAGTAAAAAGAAGTGAGTAGGAAGTAAGAGTCTTCAAGAACAAGGTTGGCAAGAGTAGGATATCTTGGGTAAGCATAAAGTAGGAAGTTAACGGAAGAAAACTCATCACCGGGTATGTATGGCTAATTTTGATTCTTGTAAAATCGCCCAAATGTGTGCGAATTGTTTTGGCATGTGTTAAATTGAGAAATTGTACGTAATTTTTTGATTTCCTTGTTGAGCATTCGATTGATGTTGAACTACGTGTGGTGTGGTATGAAATATGAA
The DNA here is from genome assembly GCA_032618575.1 of Nicotiana noctiflora. Taxonomy (NCBI): domain Eukaryota; kingdom Viridiplantae; phylum Streptophyta; class Magnoliopsida; order Solanales; family Solanaceae; genus Nicotiana; species Nicotiana noctiflora. Next base: position 18,703 of record JASVEL010003602.1, read on the forward strand.
TTGAAAGATAAAAAGGTAATCGAGATTGGTAAAGAATTGGGAACAACCATTGTGATGGCATATTTGGCTTATTGTGGAAGGAATTTGAAACACTTGAATTGTGGTAAATTGTTAATATGATTATGTGGGCATTCTTGATTTTGGGACACATGTAACTTGGTTGTGATATTGGCTTGATAAGTAATTGAGAACATGAACCAATGTGCAAGTTGCTTACTTGAACTTGTTGTAATTGTGTGTGGTGTCTTATCTGTTGTTTGTGATTGTTGTGTTTGAAAACTGTACGGTGGGATCGGGTTGCGCGCCGCAACATGAAGAAATAAGGTGTGGGTTGGGGTGATAAGGGTGGCCGAGGTAATAAGGGTGGTCAGGGGTAATAAGGGTGGAAAGCGATCGAAATCGCTATTGAAAATTGATACAAAATCTTTAATATGAAATTGTGAAAGGAGACAACAGGAGAGTTTGCAACCTGGGGGGCACTGATTGCCCCTATGTTTGACTACTTGCAATATATGTGGTTGATTGGTTGTTGTTCTACTTGGTAACCTTAAACATGCTTGTGTTGAGGTTTATCTGAAATGAGTAAAAGGTTGGAAACATGGTTAGTTAGCTTAATTGATTTCCTGATATAATCTGTTGGCTGTCTTAACATTGTGATTCTTGTTTAACGACTTGAGTTTACTTGGGACAAAGTTTGTCCATACATACCAGTACAATTCAAGTGTACTGACGTCCCTTTTGCCGGGGACGCTACATTCGTGTTATGATTGTAGGTGGATCTGTAGCAGGCACTTCAGCACATTGGCAGTAGTATCCTTCATCCTCCACTGCCCGTTTTGGTGAGCCCCTTTCTTCCTCGATGCCCTGTGTGGCTCACTCCACTTTCGTTTAGATTTCATTTTGGTTTGTAAGGTATAGCCGGAGCCTTGTTACCGGCAAGTATTGTATTCCCCTTTTTGTATCCTAGAGGCTCCATAGACAAGTAAACTGTGGGATTCCAATCTTATGTATATATTATGTTATGTTGGGCGTTGTAAAAACTGTAAACCTGTTAATGAATCACTCATATCGTTTTATTTGTTTAATGTGAAATCATTCATGGTTAGTAAGATATTTGGTTAATGAGAAACAATCAACACGGGGGTAACGCGTGGGAATGAAAGGCACCCAGGTCCGCTTGACTGGGGCAACCCGGTCAGGCGCCGGTCATGTTCCCCGATTTGGGGCGTGACATTTAGCCCATGCTTTAGATGCCAATGTTAGGTCGATTTTAATCGCATAATCTTGATTTCGCCAATTAACATCGGATTAAGGATAGTAAAAATCTAAAGTAAACCATCTTACTTTAAATAATGGACCAAGGTGAATTATTTCTATTTCGCATATCTTGATCAATTTTTCGTTAGTTTTATACCTTTTCATTCAATCTCCGGTCCCAAGTCAAAAAGCGGTGAAATAATACATCATTGGTACGGGTCTTTAATTGGAAATAATCTTGGATATAATGTTAAATAAATTGGGTTTTTTCTTTAAGATTAGGCTTACGACAACTTTAATTGGCATAGTTTCAAAGTAAATAATCCGATTACATATTTTTTGGATTTACCTATTTGTCAAAAGTCTGAGTCTATGTTGTAATTATTTTTTCTTTTGGTACGACTTCAAATTAGTAAAGCAGTTTTTTTTAAAATTAAATTAGAGCATATAATTTATAAACATGTATAAAATCAATTTTATTTTTAGCCATTTATAATAGTTAAAGCGACCGTGCTAGAACCACGGGATTCGGGGGTGCCTAACACCTTCCCTCGGGTCAATAGAATTCCTTACTTAGAATTTCTAGTTCGCATACTTCATTTGGAAAGTCAAAATTTCCTCGATTCGGGATTTAAATAAATCAGTGACTTGGGACACCTTAATTTATTCCAAGTGGCGACTCTGAAATAAATAAATAATCCCGTTTTGAATATTGTCACTTAAATTGGAAAAAACTCCCTTACCCATTTACCCTTTGGGGTAGGGCGCGCCAAAAGGAGGTGTGACACTTATGACCAGATTATCCCAAAAGGGTACCCCTTTCCAGTGGACAGAGGAGTGTGAGGTGAGCTTCCAAAAGCTCAAGACAGCTTTGACTTCGACCCCTATCTTGATGTTGACTACTGGTCTGGGGTCCTATACAGTTTATTGTGATGCCTCAATAGGGTGATTGCCTACGTGCCCCGACAACTAAAAGTGTATGAAAAGAACTACCCTGTCCACGATCTTGAGTTAGCTGCCATTGTTCACGCCTTGAAAATCTGGCGTCACTATTTGTATGGGGTTCCTTGTGAGATTTACACGAATCATTGGAGATTGCAGCACTTGCTTAAGATGAAGGACCTGAACATGCGTCAGAGGAGATGGTTAGAGTAGTTAAAGGATTATGACATTACCATTTTTATCACCCGGGCAAGGCCAATGTGGTTGCCGATTCCTTGAGTCACCGGGCAGAGAGTTTGGGGAGTTTGGCCTATCTACCAGCCTTAGAGAGACCTATGGCGATGGATGTTCAAGCCTTGGCCAGATAGTTTGTTAGATTGGATCTTTCAGAGCCCAGCCGGGTTCTGGCCTGTGTGGTTTCTCGGTCTTCTCTATTTGTGTGCCCAATGTAGAAGATCGTCGAGAGTTGATTCTAGCGTCCAGGTGGGTTATTGCAGCAGATTGAGATCCCAGAGTGGAAATGGGAGCACATCACCATGGACTTCGTATTTGGACTTCCACGGATTGTGAGGAAGTTTGATTCTATTTGGGTCATTGTGGATCGGCCGACCAAGTCCGCCCATTTCACACCTGTGTGCACCACTTCCTCATCGTAGTGGTTGGTGGAGATCTACATCAGGGAGATAGTCCGGTTGCATGGTATTCCAGTTTCTATCATTTCAGATAGAGGCACTCAGTTTACTTCGTGGTTCTGGAGAGCCGTGCAGCATGAGTTAGGCATTCGGGTGGAGGTGAGCACAGCATTTCACCCCCAGACGGATGGACAGTCTTAGCGTACTATTCAAATTTGGAGGATATGCTCCATGCGTGCGTGATTGAGTTTGGAGGGTCATGGGATCACTTCTTGCCACTGGCGGAGTTAGATTATAGCAACAAATATCACTACAACATTTAGATGGCGCCGTATGAGGCCCAATATGGTAGGAGATGTAGGTCCCCGGTGGGTTGGTTCGAGCCGGGCGAGGCCAGGTTATTAGGTACAGAGATGGTCCAAGATGCAATGGACAAAGTCAAGGTGATTCAGGATAGACTCCGTGCAGCCTAGTCTAGATAGAAGAGTTATGCGGATAAGAAGGTTCGTGATGTGGCATTTATGGTCGGTGAGCGGGTTTTACACCGATCTCGCCCTTGAAGGGCGTTATGAGGTTTGGAAAGAAGGGGAAGCTGAGTTTGAGATTTATTGGGCCTTTTGAGATTTTGAGGCAAGTTGGGGAGGTTTCATATGACCTTGCCTTACCTCCCAGCCTAGCGGGAGTCCATTCGGTATTTCATGTTTCTATGCTCCGGAGATATCGTGGTGACCCGTCGCACGTGTTGGATTCCAGTTCAGTTCAGCTGGACAAGGATCTATCTTATGTTGAGGAGCCAGTTGCCATTTTGGACTGGAAAATTAGGAAGTTGAGGTCAAAGAACATCTCTTAGATTAAGTTCCAGTGGTGGGGTCAACTAGCCGAGGAGGCAACTTAGGAGACCGAGCAGGATATGCGCAGCGAGTACCCTCATCTCTTTGCTACCTCAGGTATGTTTTCTATGCTCGTTCAAGGACGAACGAATGATTAAGTGTGGGAGTATGTAACGACCCGACCGGTCGTTTTTGGAATTTACGCCCCGATCCCCAATTAACTGCTTTCCCTAAGTTCATTTCTACTATTTTTGTTTGTCGGGATGTTCGGTTCTAGAATTCGGAGTGTTTTTGGGACACTTAGTCCCTAAATGAGAGCTTAGTAGTTGAAAAATGGTCCGTATTCAGAACAGTGTTAAAACAACCTCAGAATGGAAATTTGATGGTTCCGTTAGCTCCGTTAGGTGATTTTGGGGTTGAGAGCGTGTTCGGAATGTAATTTGGAGGTCCGGTGTAGAAATAGGCTTGAATTGGCAAAGTTGGAATTTTGGCTGAATCGGGTTGATAGGTTAGATTTTGATCCGGGGGTCGGAATGGAATTCCAATAGTTTTAGTAGCTTTGTTAGGTGATTTTGGATATGTCTTCAAATTTTCGTGTCATTCGGACATCATTTGGTCGGGTTTTTGATGAAATATAGATTTCAATAGTTTTAGTTGAAACTTAGGCTTGAATCTGCCTTTATTTGATGTTATTTGTGTTTAATGAGGTCTTTTTCTGATTGGAACAAGTTTGTATCGCAATTTGGAGTAGGTTGGTGGTTTTGATTGAGGTCCTGGGGGCCTCGGAGGTGTTTTTGAGGGTCAAACGGACCATTTTGAGTTAAAGAACACAACTGAATTGCCATCATAAGTGTTATAGACGATTGCTCTATGCGATCGCAAGGGTTGTAGTGCGATCGCATAGAAGGTTTGGATGAGGCTCAGATTTTGTTCAATGCGATCACGGTCTGGGAGTTGCGATCGCATAGTTGGAGAATTTAATGCTTTGCAATCACAGGATAAGCTATGTGATCGCGTAGTGTATTGGCCAGGGGTCCCAGGTTCACTATTTTGTTCAATGCGATCGCGGGCATAGGTATGCGATCGCATAGTGTTGTTTGGTGAAGCAATGCGATCGCAGGGTGTGTTGTGTGATCGCATAAGTCAAATTTGAGGGACTGAAAGTTTGTTCTATGTGATCACAGTGAAGGTGATGCGATCGCATAGTGCTAAATGTATGACGGACAAATCTGTTAAATAATATTTCATCCGCGAGGGTTTTATTATTTCACCATTGTTGGGCTAGTTTTGAGGCTAGGGAACGAAGGATTAAGAGATTTCCACCTAGATTTCGATTGGAGGTAAGTTTTATGGTCTATTTACGTGATTTTATCCTAGAATCTTTATCTATTTCACTGAAAAATTAGAGGAGTTAAGGTGTAAATTGGGGTTTTGCTTGAAGCCTAAGAAAAATAGAAAATCGATGATTTGAAAGGGCAAACGAACTTCGATTCTGATACATTTTGTATGGTTATTTTACCTATTTTCCCGCATTAGCTTTAATTTTAATAATGTAATTAGTTACTTGTGATGTTATTTACACTATATAATTGGTTTGAATAGATTTGGGCCACTCGGAGTCAGATACTCGTGGCAAGGGCATTATTTCTTCGCAGTTTTGTACTGGGATTGAGGTAAGTGACTTGTCTAACCTTGTGTTGGGGGATCTTTTCCCTAGGATATATTATGTGTTGATTTAAATGCCTTGTACGCAAGGTGACAGGCGAGTACTTGCGCAAATTGTTGAAAAATCTACTTTACTTGAATTGCTCAATCAGTGTTATCTCTGCTAATTGATTGGTTTAATTGCAAGACTTATCATGTATTAGCTAGGGAAGCATGATTAGATAGGATTAACTGTCTAAATGCCTACTTGTCTTAATTGAATTTCGTGGAACATGTTGAGATTGAATTTTATTGTTAATCGTAGAAGTATATTTCATTTCCCTCTGCGTATTCTCTTTGTTTGATGTGTTGTGTTCTGTGGACTACAAGTTCGATTCCCGAAGATCCAGTGTTACTACCATAAAAGGACTGCGGGTTCAATTCCCGGAGATCCTGTGATATTGATATAAAAGGACAGCAGGTTCAATTCCCGGAGATCTTGTGATACTGATATAAAAGGACTACGGGTTCAATTCCCAGAGATCTTGTGATACTGATACAAATGGACTGTGGGTTCAATTCCCGGAGATCCTGGTCACTGATATAAATGGACTGCGGGTTCAATTCCCGGAGAGCCTCTGATACTGCGTTAAATGGACTGCGGGTTTGATTCCCAGAGATCCTATGCCATTGATTTTATACGTGTTGTGTAAATTTTTCCTTTTTAGTTAACTTTAGATGATTTGTAGTTTCTATCTTATTTTGCTGTTAGTTCAGATTTACTCTTGCTTTACACTGTTCGATATTTTATTATTATTATCCTCGGTATGGCCCTGACCTTTCTCGTCACTGCTCCATCGAGGTTAGGCTTGGTACTTACTGAGTACTACGTGGGGTACTCATGCTACTCTTCTGCACACTTTTTGTTGTGCAGATCCAGGTCCATCTAATCAGGCACACTACCCGTGATCGAGGAGATATTTTCAGGAGATTTGAGGTATGCATCAACTGCGTTCGCTGATCTGGAGAGTCTTCTTCTGTTCTTCCCTAGTGACACTAATTATTCCCTTTTTGTTTCGGTTGTATAGATACTCTTGGTGGATAGAGCCACAGTTTACTCTCTGTAGCCTGTGTTTGCCCGTGAGTTTTCGGGTCTTGGTGGTTATATATTCTAGAAATTTGGGTAAGGTGTATGTGCTGAGCGGCACCTATTATATTTTTCTATGTTATTCCGCTGTTATTTTTAGTTGTTCGTGAAAGCTGTAAATTTCGCATTTGTGTTAGGCTTATCTCGTCGCGAAGACTGGGTGCCGTCATGACTGGTTCACGATTGGTGAACCAGGGTCGTGACAAGTTGGAGCTACTTAAAACAGAATTTTGTGCAAGTTAGTGTACCCAGATTAACCTTCGTTTGTGACTAGAGCTGGAATAAGATTTGAGCCAAATGTAATATCTATTATGTTTGTATTTGAGTAAAAAATTTATGCATTTTCACGTGGACTAATCCTTTTAAAACCAAGTATATATGTATCATTTCTCAAGTATGTTGTAAAACCTTTTGGAGATTGGTGATCCCTAACAACAAATTTATAGAGACATCCCAAATAGAATTCGCCTTTTGTCTTTTGGTTTAATATCTCTCTGCCTTTTTTGTTTGAAATGATCCGCGCATCGCACGGATAAGTATACTAATAACACGTAGTAGAATTGAAAAGTATATTTTCTTGGTAAAGACTGATTTTTCTTTTATAAAATTTAAGATATTATTAATATATTATTATAAGCTATTTATCTTTTGTGTTCTTGCGAAGCGCGAGTGAATTTTATTAGTTTATGAATATGATATGATGTGATTGTATAATTTTTTTGTATGATTAAACAACGAGCTCCTGCTAGGGGTGGGCATTCGGTATTTCAGTTCGGTATTTAAGAATTTTGCTTCGGTATTTCGGTTTATTAATTGTGTATACCAAATACCGTACCAAAATATTTCGGTACGGTTCGGTATTTTTTATTTTGGTTCGATACGATTTCGGTTTAATAATCGCTGAATAATCAATGCTAACAGTGCACATGCACAACTGAAACTATCACTGTGAAAGAATGAAAAATCTGTTCCGAACTATAAAGAATAGAAATTTGAGACAATCAAGTAACCAAGCCATGGAATCTTTTCTAGAGTTCAAATTCGGAAGACTTGAGTTATTAATCAAAGTATAGGCTAAAACACCAAATAATTAAAAGGATTAAAAAATGGCCAAGACATCACTAGCTAAAGAATGATTGACGCCACTCCAGTGCACTACATAATGCAAAAACCGGTATTGGGGCTGGGAATTAGAATTTAGAGTGGGCTGGGGCGTTGCGTTGGGGCTGGAATTAAATAAAGAAGGGTTTGAGCTTGGGCGTTGGGGCTGGGGCGATGGGCAGTGGGTTGGGTTATTAAGAAAATGTCTTTAAAAATCGGTATTTCGGTATACCGAAATACCGAAATTTCATAATTTTAATATCGAGGACCGTATCGAAATACCGAAATTGCAATACCGAATTAGACCGAAATATCGAAAAAAACCGAAACCGAAATACCGAATAAATTTGGTTCGGTTCGAAATTCGGTTTTTCGGATTTATGCCCACCCCTAGCTCCTGCCGTACCAAATCTTAGCGGGTTTTATTGGAAAAGCATTCTATACCTCAAAATTTCAGCTTTGAGAAACTCTGCAATGGCTTCTCAAACCCTAATTCTTCGAAACCCAAATCTTACTTCTCCCCTTCACAACAACATCACTATCCTTTCTCCTCCTCCTTCAACCCTTAATTATTCAAAACCCAGAACTATTTCCCTATTCTCACGCCCAAATTCACTCAAAAAATTCACAATTTCCGCATCATCCACAAGAGTATCCACAAAATCAAGTACAACTGCCCCCTTAATCACTCGCTCAACGCGCACAATTACAACCTTAGCAGCAGTCACTTTAGCAATCTCAAAGCTAGTATTGCAGAAAATCTCCAATTTGGGTTTTAATGGAGTGGGCCAATCATTAGCTTACTCTGCTGGGCCTATGTTTTTTGCGGCCCTTAAGAATCAGCCCACAACCGGAGCATTGAATACTCCTTTCACTGTGGTTGCAGCTGGAATGGCGAAATGGCTTGATATATACAGTGGGGTTTTGATGGTTAGGGTTTTGCTTAGTTGGTTTCCTAATATACCTTGGGACAGGCAGCCTTTATCAGCTATTAGGGACCTTTGTGATCCTTATTTGAATCTTTTCAGGAATATAATTCCTCCAATTTTTGATACATTGGATGTGAGTCCACTTTTGGCTTTTGCAGTTTTGGGTACACTTGGTTCGATTCTTAATAGCAGCAGGGGAGCATACTGAGGCAAATTGGTAATAGCGGATTACAATTATTATCTTTGAGATATTTGGTCTTTTAGTCCGTGTGTATTAGATTTTGAGGGTTCATTGGTATTGTAGTGGTAATGTATCATTATAGAAATTTGTTATTTATCTGGATTTATACTTAGAATGAATAGCTAATTAATGGGTTGAGAATAAAGTTGATGTTTGCCTCTGGAACTTCTTTTTATACTACATTGTCCTAGTAAAACAAGTGATCATGTTTTTGCCGTCTAAATGTATGTACTTTTATTGGGGAGCTAAAGTTCAAAGGCTAGTGCTAGTAATGTTATCCTTTATGGGGATGTCAAAAGGGCTAAGCTAAGGAGGATAAGTAAAGTGAATAGCCTTCTTTGAAGGCGAAATACATAAACGGCCCCTTCAAGTTGTCCACAACGACCAAACAAACACTTCAATTGACCCATATATCATTTAGACACTTCAAGTGACTATTAATCAGATCAAGTAAACACATGTTGCTGATGTGGCATATGCGTGATTGCTAACCAAATTTTGAGCGCGTGAATACATTTTTTCAGCTTATTTTTTTAAAAATAAAAAACATAAAATACATCAGCATGTTCCTTCTCGTATTTGTGCATTTCTTGCCCAAATATGTTTCAGTTTGCTTTGAGCTTGCAATGCCTTAATAAATTTCAATATCTGATTCTTGTAAAACAATAGTTATTTTGTTGTTCCCATTTTTACTTTTTGTTTGTTCTATCTATCCTAGAGAATGAGTAAATGATCTGATCTTTCTTTTATTTGTTCTTTGTCTTGTTGTTACGACATCAAAACCAGTCGATCCTTTTTGTCCACCATCTACTGTGAACTCAATACCACCACTTCAAAGTTTGTATTCCAATTCGTAGACCATCTCTGTAAATTATTGAGAAAAACGAGCAACATATGGGTCTGAGAATTTTATCATAAACTACAACGAAAATTCAGAACAAAGACAAACATGGTACCGCAATTATTTGATAATTTTCCAGTAGAATTATTTCTTCCAACTTTGCTTGGAGGTCAATTTTCCGGTGAAAGAGATGAGCTTTTTTCCGGTGAAGAAGGTGGGAAGGGGTCTAATGGAAAGATCTGTGTTTAATTAGTTGGATGGAGAGTGGATTAGGGAAAAGAAAATGAGACACGGAAGAAGATGAATGGGGTGGGGGTGGGGTAGCGTTGAATTTGGTTCTTGAAGGAAGAAGATGAAGTGGGGGGACGAAGGGAGGGGGCATTACTTTGGTTAAAACTGAGGGAATCTTTTTTCTCTCTCTTTAAATTCATTATTTTTAACCATAAGTGTTAAATTTTAATTATAAATTACACATGTCGTTCACTGATTGGCTCATTTCACACATCATAGCAAGTGTAACTCACGTATTTAGTCTGTTGCACGCAGGTGTCTATTTGATTTACTTAACAGTCACTTGAAGTGTCTAAATGATACATGTGTCAATTGAGGTGTTTGTTTGGTCGTTGTGGACAACCTGAAGGGGCTGTTTATGTATTTCGCCTTCTTTGAATAGTACCAAAATCCTCATGACTAGGAGTGTTGATCAAAGAAAGCATAGATGATCTCATTTCAAGAGATGTTGATTTATCTCTATGAACTTGAAAACCATGCTAGTGTATAGATGTATTTTGTGCTTACATTTGATAAACTCTTGCACCAGCATAGATAATCCTATTATACCTTCTTTTTTATGCGCTTCAGTTGTCCTTTTAAGCTCAGTTTGCTCTATACGTTTGAATAGATTTTCCATTTGCAAGATGGAGTAATATACAGAATACAAGAGAGTAGTTGCTCTTATTCTATGGCACTTCATATTTTTTTATAAATCAGTTGTTGATTAGGGGTCACTATGGTGTTCTTATTTGCTAGGACTTAGCACTTCTATTATCATACTAATCATCGCATGCTTACCCTGAGGCATTGTTAATTGTGTGAGAGTGACTCTGTAAGAAAATATAAGCTGTTTATCTCGAATACATGAGATAACAGAATGAAATACATAGATAGAAGAGACAACGGGTCCTGCGGACGCCTGCAAGGCTACCTCGTAGTCTCCGTAGTCGGAATATCCACAATCGCTACTGTCGCTGCTGCTGTCCGTAACCTGTATCTGCGCAAAAAGAGCGCAGAGTGTAGTATCAGCACAACCGACCCCATGTGCTGGTAAGTGCCTGGCCTATCCCAGCGAAATAGTGACGAGACTAAGGCCAGTCACCCACATAAACCTGTACAGTTGTAATATATATATATACATGTACAAAAACATATATATACATGTACCAAAAACATTTATAAGGAAAGACTCTACTCTGAAATAACAGTCAATAACTCGTGATATCCAGAATAATCTAGTCAACAGAATAAATCTTACTTTCATGTCTCAATTCCTTTTTCATTTCATATCTCGTGGTAGGCGTACCACCCGCTCCCAACTATCACAGTAATTATATCTTGTGGTAGGCGTACCACCCGCTCCCAACTATATCAATAGATTATATCTTGTGGTAGGCGTACCACCCGCTCCCAAATATATCAATAGGCTACCGACAACTATGGCCAATGCCAAGATTTAAATCACTCTGTGGTCGGCGTGCCACACGATCCCATTTCTTATTATATAAGTGGTCGGCGCGCCACACGATCCCATTTCTTGTTATATAAGTGGTCGGCGCGCCACACGATCCCAATTCATAAATATATAAGTGGTCGGCGCGCCACACGATCCCAATTCATAAATATATAAGTGATCGGCGCGCCACACGATCCCAATTCATAAATATATAAGTGGTCGGCGCGCCACACGATCCCAATTCATAAATATATAAGTGGTCGGCGCGCCACACGATCCCAATTCATAAATATATATATATATATATATATTACCGGCATTTATATATATATATATATATTATCGGCATTTAACCAATAATGTCTGCTTCAACAATATTTATACATAACTAAATTCCTATTCCTTCAAGCTAGGATAGAACAAACACTTACCTCAAATGTTTTACGAACAATTCAATCTGTGGCAATGCCTTTTCCTTTCAAATTCGGCTTCAATCCAATCGTATCTACACACAATTGATTTAATATCATCAATACTACTCAACAAACTAATTCATAAGACCAATTTCAACTTTTACAACATTCTGCCCGGAATAGTGAATTTCGACCCCGGGCCCACTTGGTCGGAACTCGGGGTTCGGACCAAAATCCGGTTACCCATCCCCCCACGAGTTCAAGTATATGATTTGTTTCAAAATCGGACCTCAATTCGAGGTCCAATTTCCCAATTTATGAAAAACCATATATTCTACCAAAAACAAGAAATTCTACCATGAAAACCTTTGATTTCTATTCAAAAACATGTTTAATGATGTTAGGAATTGAAAGAATTAAGTAAAAAGTGACTTACAATTACTTTGAAGAAGAGGGAGTTCGTGAAGAATCGCAAACGGGTGTTTTTGGGTTGTGAAATGTGAAGAATGAAGCTGGAAATAGTGATTTACTGGTCTCTGTGTTCGCATTTGCGAACATGGGTTCGCAATTGCGAACCCCGACCAATTTCTGGAGTTTGAAAAATAAGCTAAGGCTGGGAAGTTCGCATTTGCGAACTTTTGTTCGCATTTGCGAAGCCAAGGCAATTTTGGGGCCTTCGCATTTGCTAACATATGTTGGCATTTGCGAACAAGGCTGGGCTGAGGGGCCTTCGCATTTGCGAAGAATGCCTTTACACTGAAGGCCTCGCATTTACGAGGTTTGGTTCGCATTTGCGAATCCGAACGGTCCTGGGCACCCATCGCATTTGCGATCAAAGGTTCGCATTTACGAACCCTGCCTTGATCCGCCACCTTCGCAATTGCGAGAAATGCTTCGCAATTGCGAAGCCAACAGCTAGGTGAAAAACCAGCAGTGCAAAAATTCAGAATTTAATCCAACGGCCTATCAAATCTTTACCCGAGCCCCCGGGCTCCAAACCAAACATATACACAACATCAAAAACACATTACGAACTTGTTCGTGCGATCACATCGCCAATATCACATCGTTTTCATCAAATCAAGCCTCAAGTTCACGATTTTCATACTTTTGGTTTTCAAAACTTTCAAACTTGGAACTCAAGGTCCAAAACATATCAAACGACATCCGAATGTCACCAAACTTTGCAGAAAACACATATATAATATTTAAGACTTGTACCGGGCGTCGGAACCAAAATACGAGCCCGATACCAAGGTCAATTAATTCATTTTCCTTTAACAATTATATCAAAAACAATTTCACATAAAAATTCATAACTTGGGCTCTAGGCCTCAGAATTCGACTCCGGACGCATGTCCAAGTCCCATATTTTCCTACGGACCTCTCGAGACCATCCAATCTCGGGTCTGGATCCGTTTACCAAAAATGTTGATCAAAGTCAACCATATCAATATTAATATCATTTTTATCCAAATTTCTCATAGAATTCATATTTTCTATCACAAAATCTTTCCAACTACATGCTCGGATCATGCACGTAAATCGAGGCAACATAGAATGAGGTTTCCAAGGCCTCAGAAGCTCGAAATGATTAATAAAATAAGTGATGACCCCTTTGGATCGTCACAATCTCCACCTCTAAAACAATTGTTCGTCCTCGAACGGACAAAAGAAAGAAGTACCTGAGTCAGGAAACAAATGTGGGTAGCGGCTCCGCATATCAGACTCGGACTCCCAGGTCGATGCCTCGGAGGCTGACCCCTCCACTGAACTCGCACAGAAGGAAAACTCTTCGACCTCAACTGTCGAACCTGCCGATCTAGGATAGCTACCGGCTCCTCTTCATAGGACAGATCTTTGTCCAATTGGACAATGCTGAAATCTAACACGTGCGACGGATCGCCGTGATATTTTCGAAGCATGGACACATGAAACACTGGATGTACAGCTGATAAGCTAGGTGGCAAGGCAAGTTTATATGCCACTTCTCCCACACGATCAAGAATCAAATGGCCCAATAAACCTAGGGCTAAGTTTGCCCTTCTTTACAAATCTCATTACGCCCTTCATAGGCAACACTCGGAGCAATACTCGCTCCCCAATCATGAAAGCTATATCTCGAACCTTGCGATCTGCATAGCTCTTTTGTCTAGACCGAGTTGTGCGAAGCCTATCTTGAATAATCTTGACCTTATCTAAGGCCTCCTGAACTAAATCCGTACCCAATAACCGAGCTTCTCCCGGTTCAAACCATCCAACCGGAGAACGACACCGCCTACCATATAATGCTTCATAAGGAGCCATCTGGATGCTCGATTGATAACTATAATTATAAGCAAACTCTGCCAACGGCAGGAATTGATCCCACGAACCTCCAAAATCAATAACACACGCCCGTAAGCATATCTTCCAGTATCTGAATAGTCCTCTCGGACTGACCATCCGTCTGGGGATGAAAGGCTATACTTAGCTAAACTGGCGTTCCTAACTCTCGTTGAACCGCCTTCCAAAAATGTGAGGTAAACTGTGCACCTCGATCTGAAATAATAGAGATTGGCACGCCATGAAGGCGAACGATCTCCCTGATATAAATCTCAGCTAACCTCTCGGATGAATAGGTAGTGGCAATAGGAACAAAATGAGCTGACTTGGTCAGCCTATCAACAATCACCCAAACAACATCAAACTTCTTCCGAGTCATCGGAAGTCCAGAAACGAAATCCATCGTGATTCGCTCCCACTTCCATTCAGGAAGTTCAATTCTCTGAAATAAACCGCCAGGTCTCTGATGTTCATACTTAACCTGCTGACAATTAAGACACCGTGCCACATATGCCACAATATCCTTTTTCATTCTGCGCCACCAATAATGTTGACGCAAATCTCGATACATTTTCGTTGCGCCTGGATGAATAGAATACCGCGAACTGTGAGCTTCTTCTAGAATCAATTCTCTAAGCCCATCAACATTTGGCACACAAATGCGCCCTTGCATCCTCAAGATCCCATCAGCATCTAAGGTGACCCGTTTAGCACCTCATCGCTGAACCGTATCTCTAAGGTCACATAAACAAGAATCATTATATTGTTGATCGCGGATACGCTCCAATAATGAAGAGCGAGCGATCGTGTAAGCTAGTACTCGACTAGGCTCAGAAATATCCAACCTCACAAATCGGTTAGCCAATGACTGAACATCCAAAGCAAGTGGTCTCTGATTGACTGGAATATAAGCAAGGCTACCCATACTGGCTGACTTCCTACTCAAAGCGTCGGCCACCACGTTTGCTTTTCCCGGATGATATAAAATGGTGACATCATAATCTTTTAGCAATTCTAGCCACCTTCTCTGCCTCAAATTCAACTCTTTCTGCTTAAACAAATACTGAAGACTCTTATGATCTGTGTATACTTCACATGCTACACCATACAAATAATGCCTCCAGATCTTCAATGCGTGAATAATCGCCGCCAATTCTAGATCATGCACTGGATAATTCTTCTCATGAATCTTCAACTGCCTCGAAGCATAGGCAATAACCTTGCCATCCCTGCATTAACACTGCACCAAGCCCAATACGGGAAGCATCACAATAAACAATATAAGGTCCCGTACCTATGGGTAAAACCAATACCGGTGTTGTGGTCAAGGTTGTCTTGAGCTTTTGAAAGCTCGTCTCACATTCATCGGACCATTCAAATTGAACACCCTTCTGGGTCAATCTGGTCAGTGGGGTTGCAATAGACGAAAATCCTTCTACGAATCGGCGATAATAACCCGCTAACCCCAAGAAACTCCGAATATCCGTGGCTGATGTCGGTCTAGGCCAGTTCTTGACTGCCTCAATCTTCTTCGGATCAACCTAAATACCTGCTGCCGTCACAATATGACCCAGTAATGCAACTGAACTTAGCCAAAATTCACACTTTGAAAATTTTGCATATAGTTGGCTATCTCTCAGAGTCTGCAAGGCCACTCTGAGATGTTGCGCATGCTCCTCCTGACTGCGGAAATATATTAATATGTCATCAATGAAGACTATTACAAACAAGTCTAAATAAGGCCGAACACCCGATTCATTAATTCCATAAAAGCTGCTGGAGCATTTGTCAACCCAAAAGACATGACCAGAAATTCATAATGTCCATACCGAGTGCGGAACGTTGTCTTAGGGACATCAGATGCCCTATTCTTCAGCTGATGATAGCCAGATCTCAAATCTATCTTTGAAAATACCTTGGCACCCTGAAGCTGGTCAAATAAATCATCAATTCGCGGAAGTGGATATTTATTTTTGATAGTCACCTTGTTTAACTGACGATAGTCAATGCACATTCTCATCGAACCATCTTTCTTCTTTACAAATAATATAGGTGCACCCCACGGCGAAACACTGGGTCTAATGAAACCCTTCTCAAGTAAATCCTGCAACTGTTCCTTCAATTCTTTTAACTCTGGCGGAGCCATACGATATGGGGGAATGGAAATGGGATGAGTGCCGGAGCCAAGTCAATGCAAAAATCAATGTCCCTATCGGGCGGCATACCTGGTAAGTCTGAACGAAATACTTCAGGAAATTCGCGAACCACAGGCATAGAGTCAATAGAAGGAACCTCAGCACTAGAATCACGGACATAGGCCAAATAAGCCAAGCATCCCTTTCCAACCATACGCTGAGCCTTAACATAAGAAATAACATTGCGACCAGTATGACCTGAAATTCCTTTCCACTCTATAAGAGGCAAATTCGGCAGAGCTAAAGTCACAGTCTTGGCATGGCAATCTAAAATAGCATGATATGGAGGTAGCCAGTCCATGCCTAATATAATATCAAAGTCCACCATATTTAGGAGCAATAAATCAGCACGGGTCTCGAGACCCTCAATTACTATAATACATGACCGATGAACTCGATCAACCACAATGGAATCGCCTACTAGTGTAGACACATGAACAGGAACACTCAGTGGATCACTGGGCTGAATCAAGTACGGTGCAAAATAGGAAGACACATACGAATATGTAGACCCAGGGTCAAATAATGCTGATGCCTTTCTATCACAAACCAAAATAATACCCGTAATGACGGCATCAGAAGACTCAGCCTCTGGTCTGGCGGGAAGTGCATAACATCGGGGCTGTGCCCCACCACCCTGAGCAGTATCTCTAGGACGATCGGCTGCTGGCTGGTCTCTACCTCTATCGGTCTGAGCTCCACCTCTATGACCTCTACCTCCACCTCTATGCCCTCTACACCCGCCTCTCGCTGGCTGGGCAGGCTGTGGGAGAACTGGGGCCTGAATCATGGCACTAGAACTCTGCTGCTAAGATTTGTCAGAAGCTCGAGGGCAATACTTTGCAATGTGCCTAAGATCACCGCACGTAAAACAAGCCCCCGGCTGCTGAAAATAGCGAAGTGGTGGTGCACTGATAGGCTGCTGATCAGAGTAGCGTGGCTGAGAATTTCGATCACCTAAAGCATCATGAGAAACCCGAAGAGCTGACTGATAAGGCCTAGGATGGCCTCTGTCAAAAGATTCTCTGCCACCAGAAGAAGAACTACTAAACCTGCCCGAATGACGAGGCCTATTGTTTGAAGAATAACCACCTCCCCGTGCAAGAGCCATCTCAACTCTACGTGCTGCATTAGCTGCCTCCTAAAATGAAATATCACTCCCCATTCCCATCGCCATCTGAAGTCTAATTGGCTGATTAAGCCCATCTATAAACCTGCGGACCCTCTCCCGCTCTGTGGGAAGTATCACCACTGCATGACGAGCCAAATCAACAAATCTCGTCTCATACTGAGTGACCGTCATAGTGCCCTGATGGAGGCGCTCAAACTGCCTCCGAAGTGCATCCCGCTGAGTAGCAGGGAGAAACTTCTCCAGAAATAGCTCTGCAAACCGATCCCATGATAAAGCTGGGGACCCTGCTGGTCGAGTCAAGCAATAATCCCTCCACCAAGTCTTGGCGGATCCTGCAAGTCTGAATGTACAGAAGTCAACTCCATTTGTCTCCACGATCCCCATAGTCTTGAGAATCTCATGGCAACTGAATAAGAAGTCCTGAGGATCCTCTGATGTGGCACCGCTGAATGTAGTGGTAAACAGCTTGGAGAACCGATCAAGTCTCCATAAAGAATCAGAAGTCATGGCCGCTCTATCTCCGGCATGAGCCGTGGTACCTGACTGAGTGGCCACAGCTGGCTGAACCACTGGTGTCTGAGGCTGAGGAGCTACTGGCTCCGGAGTACGAGCAATAGGAGTCTGGGCCCCTCCTCCAGCCTGAGAAGCGGCTGGTGCAACTGATAATAAGCCTGCTTTGGCAACGCTGTCCATAAATCCCGCTATTCTGACCAAAGCCTCCCGAAGATCCGGGGTAAATAAAGCCTCTCCTGGGACTTGAGCTGGGCCCACTAGAGCTGCTGGGACTGGAACCTCCTCGTCAATCTCAATATGAGGCTCCACCTCTGGAGTAGCTGCTGGGGGCTGAGCTCTACCCCTACCACGGCCTTTGATACGGCCTCGGCCCCTGCCCTCACGGGAGCTGCCTGGGGCTCAGGCTGCTAGTCAGCGAACGAAGAAGCGCGTGTCCTCACCATTTGGGAAAGGACAGAATAGAAGTTCAATCAGTATTTAAGGAACAAGTCGCACGACAAGAAAGAACAAATGAGAGACTCTTTCCTAACTCAATAGACTCGAGAGGACAAGTACAGACGTCTCCGTACCTACCTCTCAAACTCTACTAAGCTTGTTCGTGAGTGGTGAGACCTATGTAACCTAGAGCTCTGATACCAACTTGTCACGACCTGGATTTCCCACTATCGGGGGTCATGATGGCGCCTACTAGTGGAAGCTAGGCAAGCCAAATATTAATTACACCTCCATTAATTACCAAATTCTTATTAAGACTTTAAAATTAAAAACATAAAAATCACAGCGGAATAATTAAACTTAGCGGAAGACTTAGTCAATCTTATCAAATATGATAAAGAAAACCCCAAACATGTTACACTACCCAGGACTGGTGTCACAATACTCACGAACTTCTAAGAATAATACACATAATTGTCTGAAAGAAAATACAAGCTGTTTATCTCGATTACATGAGATAACGAATGAAAAGCATAGATAGAAGAGACAACGGGTCCTGCGGACGCCTGCAAGGCTACCTCGTAATCTCAATAGTCGGAAAATCCACAAGTCACTACTGGAGCGGGTGGTTCGCCTACCACGAGATAAGAAAAGAAAAGTAAAGAATTGAGACACGAAAGTAAGACTTAATTATGTTGATTAGATTAATCTGGATATTATGAGTTATTGACTGTTATTGCAGAGCAGAGTATTTCCTTATAAATGTTTATGTACATATACATATATATATATATATATATATATATATATATATATATATATATATATATATATATATATATATATATATATATATATATATATATATATATACATGTACAAAAACATTTATAAGGAAAGACTCTGCTCTGAAATAACAGTCAATAACTCGTGATATCCAAAATAATCTAGTCAACAAAATAAATCTTACTTTCATGTCTCAATTTCCTTTTTCATTTCATATCTCGTGGTAGGCGTACCACCCGCTCCCAACTATCACAGTAATTATATCTTGTGGTAGGCGTACCACCCGCTCCCAACTATATCAATAGATTATATCTTGTGGTAGGCGTACCACCCCCTCCCAAATATATCAATAGGCTACCGGCAACTATAGCCAATGCCAAGATTTAAATCACTCTGTGGTCGGCGTGCCACACGATCCCATTTCTTATTATATAAGTGGTCGGCGCACCACACGATCCCATTTCTTGTTATATAAATGGTTGGCGCGCCACACAATCCCAATTCATAAATATATAAGTGGTCGGCGCGCCACACGATCCCAATTCATAAATATATAAGTGGTCGGCGCGCCACACGATCCCAATTCATAAATATATAAGTGGTCGGCGCGTCACACGATCCCAATTCATAAATATATAAGTGGTCGGCGCGCCACACGATCCCAATTCATAAATATATATATATATTACCGACATTTAACCAATAATGTCTGCTTCAACAATATTTATACATAACTAAATTCCTATTCCTTCAAGCTAGGATAGAACAAACACTTACCTCAAATGTTTTACGAACAATTCAATCTGTGGCAATGCCTTTTCCTTTCAAATTCGGCTCAAATCCAATCGTATCTATTCACAATTGATTTAATATCATCAATACTACTCAACAAACTAATTCATAAGGCTAATTTCAACTTTTACAACATTCTGCCCGGAATAGTGAATTTCGACCCCGGGCCCACATGGTCGAAACTCGGGGTTCGGACCAAAATCCGGTTACCCATCCCCCCACGAGTTCAAGTATATGATTTGTTTCAAAATCGGACCTCAATTCGAGGTCCAATTTCCCAATTTATGAAAAACCCTATATTCTACCAAAAACAAGAAATTCTACCATGAAAACCTTTGATTTCTATTGAAAAACATGTTTAGTGATGTTAGGAATTGAAAGAATTAAGTAAAAAGTGACTTACAATTACTTTGAAGAAGAGGGAGTTCGTGAAGAATCACAAATGGGTGTTTTTGGGTTGTGAAATGTGAAGAATGAAGTTGGAAATCGTGATTTACAGGTCTCTGTGTTCGCATTTGCGAACATGGGTTCGCAATTGCGAACCCCGACCAATTTCTGGAGTTTGAAAAATAAGCTAAGGCTGGGAAGTTCACATTTGCGAACTTTTGTTCGCATTTGCGAAGCCAAGGCAATTTTGGGGCCTTCGCATTTGCGAACATATGTTCGCATTTGCGAACAAGGCTGGGCTGAGGGGCCTTTGCATTTGCGAAGAATGCTTCGCATTTGCGAAGAATGCCTTTACACTGAAGGCCTCGCATTTGCGAGGTTTGGTTCGCATTTGCGAAGAATGCTTCGCATTTGCGAAGAATGCCTTTACACTGAAGGCCTCGCATTTGCGAGGTTTGGTTCGCATTTGCGAACCCAAACGGTCCTGGGCACCCTTCGCATTTGCGATCAAGGGTTCGCATTTGCGAACCCTGCCTTGATCTGCCACTTTCGCAATTGCGAGAAATGCTTCACAATTGCGAAGCCAACAGCTGGGTGAAAAACCAGCAGTGCAAAAATTCAGAATTTAATCCAACGGCCTATCAAATCTTTACCCGAGCCCCCCGGGCTCCAAACCAAAAATGTACACAACATCAAAATCACATTACGAACTTGTTCGTGCGATCACATCGCAAATATCACATCGTTTTCATCAAATCAAGCCCCAAGTTCATGATTTTCATACTTTTGGTTTTCAAAACTTTAAAACTTGGAACTCAAGGTCCAAAACATATCAAACGACATCCAAATGTCACCAAACTTTGCAGAAAGCACATATATAATATTTAAGACTTGTACCGGGCGTCGGAACCAAAATACGAGCCCGATACCAAGGTTAATTAATTCATTTTCCTTTAACAATTACATCAAAAACAATTTCATAGAAAAATTCATAACTTGGGCTCTAGGCCTCAGAATTCGACTCCGGACGCATGTCCAAGTCCCATATTTTCCTACGGACCTTTCGGGACCATCCAATCTCGGTCCGGATCCGTTTACCAAAAATGTTGACCGAAGTCAACCATATCAATATTAATATCATTTTTATCCAAATTTCTCATAGAATTCATATTTTCTATCACAAAATCTTTCCGCTACATGCTCGGATCGTGCACGCAAATCGAGGCAACATAGAATGAGGTTTTCAAGGCCTCAGAAGCTCGAAATGATTAATAAAATAAGTGATGACCTCTTTGGGTCGTCACATGTATCATGTTGGGTTTCTTTATCATATTTGATAAGATTAACTAACTCTTCCGCTAAGTTTAATTATTCCGCTGAAATTTATATGTTTTAATTTTAAAGTCTTAATCAGAGTTGTAACTAATGGAAATGTAAGTAATATTTGGCTTGCCTAGCTTCCACTAGTAGGCGCCATCATGACTCCCGATGGTGGGAAATACGGGTCGTGACAGAGTTACACCCCGAAGCCTCACTCCTTGAGTCTTTAATCCAGAAAATTTGGAATGGTTGTCGATACCTGAAGGATGATACCCAAGTTCCAGATCTTGCAAAAGGTGAAATAGATCCAAGATATGCTAGGTGGTTTGAGAAGAGATCTCGTGTGGATGATGAACCGGAACCCAAGCCCAAAAGTCCCATAAAAAGTCCACATGTTCAAGCTTTTGATGATAAAATCCAAGAGCGATTAGTTTGGGGTGAAAAGGAAAGGGGGTACAAAGCAACTATTCATGCGTTAGAAGAAAGCCCGAGGAACCTCAATTTTAAGAAAGATTTACAAGCACAAGAAGCAGAAGGTGAAAAGAAGAGCTTGATCTACGATAATGAAGCCCTCCGTGTTCAGTTCCAACAAATGAAGAAAGCCTCTGGAATGCCAGTAAGAAGTTGGAAAGACCAGAGAACTATTGCCAATCTAATGGAAAAGAAGCAAAAAGTGTTAGACAAAGCTAAGGGAAAAATCATACAGTTAAATGAAAAGGCCAAATCCAGTGAGGAGCACCAAGTAATGAAGTTTGAAGACAAAATGGCCCAATTTGAGAGAGAGAAGGACCATTGGAAGCGTTCAGAAGCCCTACTCCATCCAAAATTGGAGGAAATGAGAAGGTACAGTAGAGAGTATCATCATACAAATATTGATAGGGAGAGGGTACGAGTGAGACTCGAGCAGGCTAGACTTCGGGCTCGATTAGAGTCAGCTCTAAATCGCGAGGGCCACATAAGAGATATAGCCACCACTGGTCAGTAGCAACTACAAAACCGAGAGAAGAGTCTCCAAGACTTGAGAGTAAAAGTCCATGATCTGGCTGTTTATACCTCTCAAAGTTTTATGAACTGCCAAGGGATGGATTATGAGAAGCTTTTGGAGCATGCACCTATTTTTGCCCGTCATCTTGCAGCAGAATTAAAGAGGATGTACCGTACATTAGGAGGTCAGCCGGGTCAAGCCCCACAATGAGCAGATATGCCAGTAATTGAAAGCAAAGATCGTGGAATGAATCATGTTAATAGTTGTTAGAAATTCTGATGTAATAGTCATGTTTTCAGTTTAAGTCAGTGTTGAGTCTTTTAAATCATCCTTTTTAAAATGTTGTCCGATGTCTGTTAGAGTAATTTCAATGTAAGGCCTCTTCTGTCATTATATTATTTCATATTTTAAATAATAAATTATTTCAGCCAGAACTACGCTTGGTCTGATTCATGCGGGGTCATGATACATAGACAATCTCCATAAGATTCGACCACAACTAAAACAAGAGAGAATCAAATAAAAACGATATAAGTGTCAAGGAGGTTATAATTAGGAAAAGTCAGGATGATGCAAGCAACCAAGCAAATACATAATAGAAATGGTTAACTACTTAAGTGCATTACATACTTAATGTGTGTTTGCCTATATGTTAAAAACCTTAACGCTAACAGGATGCTCCCATTTTGTATATTTTTAATATTTATAAAGGTGGTTGGTTTGTGGTTCCCAAAGTAGTAACTCCTCTCCACAACATAAAATCTAAAAGGCAATGGCAGATAACAACAAAATTGGAGTGGTTGATATCGGTACCTAAAAGCGGTTAGTTGAATATGACACTGGCTTGGCTGATGAGGCAAGGATGTTAAGACGACACATAGCAAATATGTATCAGGCTTGGATTGTTAGGACGACACCACCACCGCCACCGCGTGGTTTCTTAGATGATGCCCTTACCCAAAATTTGGCATCTCCCAATCAACCTACTATCTCTGTCACTCTTCCTCCAAGTTTTGGAAGGCTTAAGAACATAGAATAGTCTTACCAAAAGTTGTGTATACTCACTAACGTTCGCCTGACCACAAGGTTTAAAGTACCAAAGTTCAACCTGAATGATGAGTGTGGAGATCTGGTAGCACATCTGAGGGATTATTGCAGTAAAATGAGAAATGTTGGCAAGAAGGATGATTTGTTAATGGCATATTTCACTAAAAGCTTGACTGGGGCAGCTTTGGAATGGTATAATCATCAAGATGTCAATATGTGGCATAAATAGGATGACATGGTCCAAGATTTTGTGTGACACTTTTAGAGCAATACAGATATTGTCCCAGACCACTCTCCATATCTCAGATAGAAAAGAAACCTAAAGAAAGTTAGGAAAGTTTGGGTCAAATGGAGCGAACAAGTTGCTCAGGATCAGAAAAATGTTGTTGAGCCCCGTCAACTACAAGGTCCAATGATCGTTCTTGCTAAATGCTCTCAGCCTCCATATCAACCCCGTAGATGTCCTTTTAATCCTCCCAACTGCTACTTCTCTCTATAGAACCCTCAAAATAGTACATCACTTCCCTGATATCCTGTCCACATTGCACCACCATATGCTCCACATCTCCAAGGCCCGCGATGGTCCGCATCGCTTCCACAAGTGTCTCATATGCCTCCTCAAGCATATCAGCCACTTGCCCGCAAAAGGTTCCAACTGAGGCCAGAGTATAAAATGAAAAGACTGTTGGAAAAAGAGAATGTTTTCGGAGAATCTTATACAAGTTTGTTTGAAAAGTTAAAGTGTTCTAGCCTGATTGCGCCGCTCTTAGGTTATACTCGAGACCCATATGCAAAAGGTTTTGATCCTACTGCATGATGAATGTACCACTCTAATGTCCAAGGGCATAACATTGAGAATGGTCGTTCTTTGAAAAATAAAATAGAAAGAATGATTCACGAAGGGGTAATCGTGATCAATGACTGTGACAGAGAGCATGTAAATCCTCATGGGAACATGTTGATTAAAGATGATGATATTAAAGCTGGTAATGGACTTGGAAATATTGATGCGGAACTCAGTGGCCAAGATGTCAAGCGTGGTAATTGGAAAGATATTCCCTTCTTGGCCAACTAGGAAGAAGTCTTGGTAGTTCGCTCTGATTTTCCTTCAAGTTTGTCAGGATTATTCCAGGGTTGTAATCGAGATTTTATTTTTCACTCTGTTTAAGTGTGCAAACCTTGTTATCTTGTATATCCAAATAAAATGAAAATTTTCTTCTTCATCATTCCTAATATTTTTATTTTTGTTTTTCTTATTTTCTTTTCTATACAGTTCTTTTTACACTGGTTCTAATGAACTGGCATGCATGAGGAATCCTCAGTCCAATCCAAAAAGTCAACTTGACTCCGAAATAATAGTATAAGAAGTTCACGACTTATGAGGTTAAGTACACTCATCTTGAGAGGACATGTTGCGCGTTAACTTGGGTAGCACAGATATTGAAACATTATTTATCGTCCTACACTTCTTACCTCATTTCATGCTTGGATCTGTTGAAGTATATTTTTCGAAAGCCTATGAGCACATGAAGACTTGCGAAGTGGTAGATATTACTCACGGAGTTTAACATCGTCTATATGATAAGGATTGCAATGAAACCCCAAACACTGACCATCACTTGGTCGAGAGCCTGGTCTATGAAGAATACAAGCCATTGAGGACTTATTTTCCTGATAAAGAGGGGATGCATATTGATGAGCTGGAACTAACTGGAAAACCAGATTGGAAACTTTTCTTTGATGGGTCTGCAAACATTAAAGGAGTTGGAATATGGGTTGTGCTTATTTCTGAAATAAGGCATCACTATCCAGTTATGGCTCAACTTCAGTTTTATTGTACCAACAACATAGCTGAGTACGAGGCATGCATTTTGGGTTTAAGGTTAGATGCAGACATGGATATCTAGGAAGTTTTGGTCATGGGAGACTCGGACCTCCTAGCACATAAAATTCAAAGAGAATGGGAAACGCGAGATTTGAAGCTCATACCGTATTGGCAATGATTGCATGATCTTTGTCAACGATTTCGATCAGTGGAGTTTAAACATATTCCAAGAATCCATAATGAGGTTTCCGATGTTTTGGATACCTTTGCAGCAATGTTGCACCATCCAGATAAAGCTTATGTTGATCTTTTGTATATTCAAGTCCGCGATCAGCATGCTTACTGTAACGTGGTGGAAGAAAAACTTGATGGCGAACCATAGATCCATGATATCAGGGAGTACATTCAAATGGGGATATACCCAGTGCAAGCCACGAGGGGATTAAAAAAGAACAATTCGATGGTTGGCAAGTGGATTTTTCTTCAATGTATGAGTTTTGTACAAAAGAACACCATACCTTGGATTTCTAAGATGCATAGATGCTAGACAAGCCACGTCTGTCTGACAGAAGTACATTCAGGAGTATGCAGACCACATATGAGTGGATATGTGTTGGCAAAGAAGGTCCTTCGAGCAGGGTATTATTGGCTCACTATAGAGCGAGATTGTATCAGCGTTGTGCGCAAATGCATAAATGCTAGGTACACGATGATTTGATTCATTCTCCGCCATCAGAATTGCACACAATGTTAGCACCATGACCCTTTGTTGCTTGGGGCATGGAATCGAGCCGGCAACATCCAATGGACACAGGTTCCTTCTGGTGGCCATTGATTATTTTACCAAGTGGGTTGAGGCTAAAACTTTCAAGTCTGTAACAAGAAGGCATTGGTTTATTTTGTTCACACAAATATCATATGTCGATTTGGGATACCAAAGGTAATCATCACAGATAATGGTGCTAATCTTAACAACAATTTGATGAAGGAAGTATGCTAGCAGTTCAAGATTACGCATCGCAATTCCACCCCATATCGTCCCAAGGCGAATGGAGCAGTCGAGGTAGCCAACAAAAACATAAAGAAGATATTGAGGAAAATGGCATGAAAAGTTACCATTTGCACTGTTGGATTATCACACTATTGTTCGTACTTTAGTAGGAGCAACTCCTTAGTTGTGGTATATGACACGGAAGTAGTAATACCTGCAGAAGTTAAAATCTCGTCCCTTCGAATTTTTGCTAAGGCTGAGATTGATGATGACGAGTGGGTCAAAACCAGTTTGGAGCAGTTGAGCTTGATTGATGAAAAATGGTTTGGCAGCAGTATGTCATGGCCAGTTGTATCAGAAGAGAATGGCAAGAGCATATAATAATAAAGTGCGTCCATAGAAGTTTGAAGTGGGTCAACAAGTGTTGAAACATATCCTTCCACATCAGGCTGAAGGAAAAGCCAAGTTCGCCCAGAATTGGCAAGGATCGTTCATTGTGACCGTAGTATTGTCCCATGGTGCTTTATGTTAATAGATATCGAAGGAAAATGCATAGATATGGCTATCAATTCTAATGCAGTCAAGAGATATGTATGATTTTTTTGATATAATTGTCGATGGTTTGTACTTGGCATTGTTTTGGAGATTGGGATGATGAAGGCAATCTGTTCTACTATCTAAACACTTTACCCTTTGTTTTCCCTATTGAGCCTAATCTATTTTAATTTCATACCCCTCTTTTGGAATCAATAATCAAAAAGAAAAGAAAAAGAAAAGAAAAAGAAAAGAAAGAACAAAAAGGAAAATATAATAATAAGTGAAAAGAAAAACTATAACGACAAGAAAAGTTAGGTGAACTACGTTTTACCTGATTGCTGTAAAGTATACGTAGGCAGCCTCACGATCCGGTAATAGTAAAACAAAAATTAAAAGATCCCCACGAAAGAAAATGGGACAGAAGTTATGGTTATGAAAGTAAGTCTGATTCCAAAAGTTATAATTCTAACCCATCAAAGTTGTTTAGAGCCTTTCTGATACCCTTTTCTTTCCAACCACATCCCAAGAACCCACAATGATGTCCCAAG
Source organism: Nicotiana noctiflora (assembly GCA_032618575.1). Taxonomy (NCBI): domain Eukaryota; kingdom Viridiplantae; phylum Streptophyta; class Magnoliopsida; order Solanales; family Solanaceae; genus Nicotiana; species Nicotiana noctiflora. The sequence continues at coordinate 46,227 of JASVEL010003602.1, forward strand.
AAAGACCTCCGATTAGACATCGAGAGGTGCCAAGTTGAGAAAATAAACAAAATTCCATATAAAGGGCAACACTCTGGTTCAATTAAGCAAAAAAAATAAGATAGTCTTATTGGTGAAAACCCTCGAAGGGCACTATAAGGCGATGAAAGCTGAGAGATATCCAAAAATGAGAGTCTTATTGGTGAAACTCTTAACAGACACCGTAAGGCGACAAGGAATTGAGAAAGGGACAAATGAGATAAGGTTGACGACAAAGATCCGTCAAGGCACCAAGCTGAACAAAGATGGTGATTCGACAAAGAATTGTGTTGTGAAAACCTTGAGGAACAAAGTTAATAGTTGGAAATTTTATTGATTTAATAGACTGGGTTGATTAATTCGAATGCGCAACATGATCATTGGGATAGACTATCCCATTTAGATAAGTCCTTTTATTTTCTCAAACCGTCTTCTAAAGGAAGATTTTCTTTTTTTATTTTCTATCTTTTGAAATCATCGCATTTCCTTTCTTTTGGCTAAGGCTTTCTCAATAATAGTTTGTTTTTAACAAATAAGAAGGATGATTAGAGTTTACTACCAATTTCCAATATGGTGTAAAGCGAAGTGTGGCTAGGGCAGGCCGAAGATGATGTGATGGGACGTAAAAGGCATCATTGAAAGTCCGAATGATGGAATGGTTTAAGATTCCATGAAAAAGTATGGGGTCAGATAAGAAGGCTAGAAGTGAAAATAACAGGTGGGAATTCTGTGGCTGAGGAGTAATCAGAAGGTCAAAAATTCTTGACCAAGCTCAAAGCAGTTGGACAAAACAGAGCATGGAAGGGAAAAAGGAGAAAACCATCCCCAGCAAGAGTATCACAACTAATCACCACGTTCCAAACGATTTTTCTGACAGGAAATGTTATTGATGGCGGAGAAACCTTCCGAAGGAAAGAGAAAATACCAAATAGGTTTGATCAACTAAATTCTTAGGACCCTCGTAGAAAATAGAACTTGGTTTAAAGCTTAAAATAAGCATGAGTAGAAGAATTTAACATAAATTCACCCAAAGAAGCATCATCGTTTTCCACCTTTTCACCCAAAAAACACCACCTTTTTCCACATTTTCACCAAGAAGAAACAACATCTTTTTCCACCTTTTCCCTCCAATTTAGATTTGGAGTTTTCAGGAACCTCCTGAATAATGCGACCTAGCTGTAAGATTTCCATTAGGTAACAAGATTTAGAGCAATTGATGCTGTAAGGAAGTTTAATTCAGTTGTAAAAGTTATCACTCATAAGATAAGATTTGATTCGAAATTGTTAGGACCCTACTGGATAATGGGGTGTAATATTAAGATTATCTTGGAAAGGAATAAAAAGGGTCTCAGTAAGAAGAGAATAATGTTGTTTTGAAACATGTAATTTACCAAAAGATTTTCAAGACCCTCCTAGATAATGGGATCTAGCTTTTAAATTGTTAAAGATATTTAGTAAAAATGATTCAATTAACACTCACAGATGCACTCAGCTATCAAACTAGGGGAGACAATTTTCTTTTGTTTCGTCTATAGGTGTCCATCTGAAGAACAGAGAAGACAACATGGGTTTTAGGAAAAATAGTTGGAGTATCAGAAGTCAGGCGTCCACCTGGAAAACAAGGAAAAACAGTTGAAGTATCAGGAATCAGACGTCCACCTGGAGAACAAGGAAGAGTAGTTAAAGATTTGGCAATCAGGAGCCCACCTAGAGAACAAGGGAGCGCAACTCAAGTTTTGGAAGTCAGATGGCCATCAGAAGAACAGGGACAGACAATACTAATTTCGGAAAAGGGAATACAATTCAAATATCAGCAGTAAGGAGCCTACCTGGAGAACAAGGGAGCGCAACTAAAGTTTTGAAAGTCAGGAGCCCGCCTGGAGAGAAGTGAATACATTTCAAGTCAGCAGTTAGAAAGCCACCTAGAGAGCAGGGAATACATTTCAAGTTAGCAGTCAAGAGCTCGCCTAGAGAGCAGGAAATACATTTCAAGTGAGCAATTAGGAGCCCACTTAGAGAGAAGGGAATACATTTCAAGTCAGCAGTCACGAGCTCGCTTGGAGAACAAAGGGAAGAAGTACAATTCAAAGTTCAAGTAATCAAAAGCCCGCCTGGAGAACAGAGGAAGATAACAATGATCAAAGGAAAACGTTTAAATGATCAGCAATCAGGTACCCGCCTGAAGAAAGGGGTGAGCATCTCAATAATTTGATGCAAGTCAGCAACAAAAGAACTGTTATAAGAAAATACAAGTTGACAAGGAAACAATGGTTGCAGAATAAGTTTGAGAATAAGTATTTGTAATTAGCAGATCATAGCTTAGTCTAGCTTCTTTATTTTTTTATCATGGTGTAATAAACACGTGAGTAAGAAATAGCAGTAGCAGCAGTGACGATGAAATCACAGCTTCATGGTAGTCCCAGCTACCAAAACTTCCCGAACTACATTGACCTGATTTCTTTATAGCCAAGGATATGTAAGAAACCTTTGAAATAGAGGTTCGGTCAAAATCTTTCAAGAATGCTTCCCACGCAGTATTCAAACGGGCAAAAATCACTTGTATCCGCTCACTTTGTCTTTGCACGAAAACTCTTCGTGTTTACGGGCAAAGAGGGGTAGCTGTGAGCACGTGATTTTTGTCTCACCTGAATTACTCCCAAAAAAACTCAAAATAAAATGATTTTTCCTTTGTGAACAATTTTGTGAATTTTCGAGGTATTTTCCGTTATTGTTTGCTTTTTGTGTGCATGTTTATTATGTTTAAATCAATAGAAAAATACAAAAATAAATTGCATTTGCATTTTTTAGGATTTTATTTTTACAACTATGATTAATTAAGTAAGTTGTTGTTTTACAAAATAAAAAATCACAAAAAAGTAATAATAACGTATATTTCCTTTTTAATATTTAAATATCAAATTATGTGATTATATTTTAAATTTGGGTTTTAAATAATTATGGAGTTTTTATTAATCATTTAAATTTGTAGGAAAACTTTATTAGGAATTAATTTTTACCTTTAAAATAAAAAGTAAAATTGAGAAAAAAGGAAAAGAAAGAAGTGAGAAATCGAATTTGGGCCAAAAATATCCCAGGCCCAAATGAAACCCACCCAAAACCTGTCAAATACCCACCCAAACTCGCTTCCCAATTCGGTCTATGGCAAACTAGACCAAACGACGTCGTATGGAATATTTTGACCAGGACCATCAATCTCGTTTGATCGAATGGTCCATGACCTCGCCCTCAGCCCGACCCCGACCCATTTCCAAAACCGACCCAACCCCCACTTAAAGAAACAACGTTTCTATTAAGTGATTAATCTAAGTCGTTGATATCAGTTGATCGAACTGCTTGGATTTAATCTTCCATCCAGTATATAAATGTATAACACACCCTAGACCCACTCAGAACCCCCCCCCCCCACATCATCTCTCGTCTCTTTAGAGACCAACCATACACCACCATAATCCGCCTGCCGAAAATCCCCCACGGTGATGGACGGTGGCATATTGCTACCAAATGTATACCCTTGATTCGTCTCCACCTCCCCAATCCGAAACCACAAATCATTTCTCTCGAATCTCAGCCAAACTCCTCGAATATTGATTTGAAATGATGAAACCTAGCGGCGCCACAGTTTTTCCGGTAGCGGCGCTGTCACGACCCTAGTTCACCAATCGCGAACCTATCATGACGGCACCCAATCTTCGCGACTAGGTAAGCCTAACACGATGCGGAATGTACAATTTCATGAAACAAGAGATAAAATAATAGCGGAATGATATAAAAGAAATGTAATAAGTGCCGCTTGGCACATACACTTCGCCAAAACACACTAAATAGCATACTACCAAGACCCGGAATCCCACTGGCAACATAGAGTAAAAAAAGAGCACAACTGTGGCTCTATACATCAAGAATGTCTAAACAACGAGAATAAGTGAAAGTAACTGCTATCACTAATGAGAATAGAAGGAGACCCTCCGGATCCGCGGACGCAGCCGATCATACCTCAAGTCTCCTGAAGTGCTGCTAAATCACCTAAGATGAGCTTGACATGATGTACCTGCATCTGCACTACAAAAGTGTGCAGAAGAGTAGCATGAGTACACCACGACGGTACTCAGTAAGTGCCAAGCCTAACCTCGATGGAGTAGTGACGAGGAAGGCCAGGGCCCTACTGAGAGATAATAACATAATGCTAATAACAATAATAAGTAGTTTAAATAAGATTGAGTCTGAATTAGCAACAACAAAGTAATTACTGCAATCGTCTACGATTAAGCTGACAACAAGTAACCAACACAACATAAACTCAAATCAACAAGCCTAGGATCTATGGGAATTGACCCCACAGTCCCTCTGTATATATTCCAGAACTTAGGATCACCGAGAATTTAACCCGCAGTCCCTACATCAGTACCTCTGGGTCTCCGGGAATCGAACCCGTAGCCCTAGGATCTTCGGAAATTGAACCCGCAATCCGTACCTCAATATCTCAGGATCTTCGGGAATCGAACCCGCAGTCCGTATCTCAATATCTCAATAAACTCCGGGTCTCCGAGAATCGAACCCGCAGCCCTTGGATCTCCGGGAACCGAATCCGCAGTCCACAATACTACAACTCCGGGTCTCCGGGAATCGAACCCGCAGCCCTTGAATCTCCGGGAATTGAACCCGCAGTCCACCAACACAAGCAATAAAAAGGAAAGCACAGAGAATTATGATATGCATAACTACAATTTCACCAAAGCCAGTATCAAAAAATATCAAGAAGTTCAAGTAAGACATTTAGGCACTTCGACAGATAAATCCTATCTAACCATGCTTTTCTAACGAATATCAGATAGATGTCACGATCTAATCAGCTAAGAACAGAAATATCACGAATTGAACAATTCAAGTAAGGTGGGTTCCAACAATCTGCGCATGTACACGCTTGTCACCTCATGTACAAGGCATTTAAATTAACACATAATATCTTAGGGGAGAAGGTTCCCCCACACGAGGTTAGACAAGCCACTTACTTCAACTCCAGTACGAAACCGCTAAAAGACAACTCTCTTGCCACGAGTATCGACCTCCACAGGTGTAGTATCTGATCAAAATTAATAGAAATACATCAAAATAGGCCAATTGGGCATTACCCAATCGAAACAATTCGAAATACACCAAAAACCACACGTGGCCAAAACCCGACTTTCGGTACGCTTCTGAAAAAATTATGAAAGTTACATATTCAGGTTCCTTATCTCAACACAAGTCTATGCATATAAAAGTTACCAAATTCGGACTCCATTTGCCCATTCAAATCGACGATTTACCATAATTTAGGCTTAGGGCTAAAATCCTTATTTAATCTTCCATTAACAGTGAAATACTCAAAGATTCCATGATAAAATAACGTAATTAGGCCATAAAACTTACCTCCGATGAATACCTGATGAATTACCAGCAATTTCCCGTGAGTTTCTCTCTCTAAAACTCAAAAATGTTATTTTTGTGTATGAAACCCGCGACTGAACTGTTTTGGAAATTTAATATATTGCCGGACAAATTTACCCTATGCGTTCGTGTTACTATTCACGCATTCACGATGAACAACGTTTCAGCCAGCCGATTTTCTTCTACGCGAACGCATACCCTGGGACGCGAACGTGATGTTTCACCTCTCCCTCCTACGCGAATGCGACACCCTCGACGCGAACGCGATGCTCAATCCTGCCTTGCCTACGCGAACGCGGCCAGAGCCACGCGAATGCGAAGGCTTAAAGTCTGCTGCACAGAATCTGCAATTTTCTGCAGATTTTCTAAGTTCCAAATGCCCGAATGATGGTCCGAATTCACCCCGAGGCCCCCGGGACCCCAACGAAAACCACCAACATACTCCAAAACACGGTAAAAACTTGTTTCAATCATAAAAACACGCCCTTAAACACAGAAATCATCGAATTATAGCGGATTCAACTCAAATTTCTGAAACTAATATTCAATCAAAAACCTGACCAAACGACGTCCGAATGACCTGAAAATTTGTAGACATATCCAAAATCACATAAAGAAGCTACAGAAATTATCGGAATTCCATTCTGACTCCCGGATAAAAATCTCACCTATCGTTCGGATTTTGCCAAAATTTCAAACTTCGGTATTTCAAGCCTAATTGAGCTACAGACCTCCAAAATACATTCCGAACGCGCTCCCAACCCCGAAATCACCTAACGGAGTTAATGCAACCATCGGATCTCCGTTTCGAGGTCATCTTAACACTGTTCTGAATACAGGCCATTTTTCCAACTACAAAGCTCTCATTTAGGGACTAAGTGTCCCAAAACACTCCAAATTCTAGAACCGACCCTCCCGGCAAACCACAATAGCAGAAATGAACTTAAGGGAACAGTTAAATTGGGGATCGGGCGTAAATTTCAAAAACGACCGGCCGGGTCGTTACATCTTCCCACACTTAAAAGATTCGTTCATCCTTGAACGAACATAGAAAACATACATGGAGTTGTGAAGAGATGAGGGTACTGGTTGCGCATATTCTGCTCGATCTCCCAAGTCGCCTCCTCGACCGGTTGACCCTGCCACTAGACCTTTACTGAAGCGATGTTCTTTGACCTTAGCTTCCTGATTTTCCTGTCCAGAATGGCCGCTGGCTCCTCAACATAAGACACATCCTCGTCTAGCTGAACATAAGTGAAATCCAACACGTGCGACGGGTCACCATGGTATCTCCGGAGCATAGAGACATGAAATACGGGATGGACTCCAGCTAGGCTGGGAGGTAAGGCCAACTTATAAGCAACCTCCCCAACACGCCTCAAAATCTCAAAAGGACCAATGAATCTAGGGCCCAGCTTCCCCTTCTTCCCAAACTTCATAACACCCTTCATGGGTGAGACCCGAAGCAAAACCCGCTCGCCAATCATAAAAGCCACATCGCGGACCTTCTTATCCGCATAACTCTTCTGTCTAGACTGGGCTGCACGGAGTCTGTCCTGAATCACCTTGACCTTGTCCATTGTATCCTGGACCATCTCGGTACCTAGCAGCCTGGCCTCGCCCGGCTCGAACCAACCCACGGGAGACCTGCACCTCCTACCATATAGGGCCTCATACGGTACCATCTGAATACTGGACCGGTAGTTGTTGTTATAAGCAAACTCCGCCAGTGGCAAGAAATGATCCCATGAACCTCCAAACTCAATCACGCATGCACGGAGCATATCCTCCAAAATATGAATAGTGCGCTCGGACTAGCCATCCGTCTAGGGGTGAAACGCTGTGCTCAGCTCCACCCGAGTGCCTAAATCCTACTGCATGGCTCTCCAGAATTGTGAAGTGAACTGAGTGCCTCTGTCTGATATGATGGAGACTGGAATACCATGCAGCCAGACTATCTCCCCGATGTAGATCTCCGCCAGTCGCTCCGATGAATAAGTAGTGCTCACCAGTATGAAATGGGCGAACTTGGTCAGCCGATCCACAATGACCCAAATGGAATCAAACTTCCTCACAGTCCGTGGAAGCCCAAATACAAAGTTCATGGTGATGCGTTCCCATTTCCACTCTGGAATCTCAATCTGCTGCATCGACCCGCCCGGACGCTGATGCTCATACTTCACCTGCTGGCAGTTGAGGCACCTAGAAACATAATCAACTATATCCCTCTTCATCCGCCTCCACCATTAATGCTATCTCAAGTCCTGATACATCTTTGCGGCACCCGGATGGATGGAATACCGCGAGCTATGGGCCTCTGCTAGAATCAGCTCTTGAAGATCATCTACATTGGGCACACAAATACGCCCCTGCATCCTCATAACTCCATCATCCCCAATGGTAACATCTCGAGCATCACCACGTCGAACTCTATCATGGAGGACAAGAAAATAAGGGTCGTCGAACTGACGCTCCCTGATGCGATCAAATAGAGAAGACCGAGAAACCACACAGGCCAGAACCCGGCTAGACTCCGAAAGATCCAGTCTAACAAACTGCCTGGCTAAAGCCTGAACATCCATCGCCATAGGCCTCTCCAAAGCTGGTAGATATGCCAAACTCCCCAAACTCTCTGCCCGGCGACTCAAGGCATCGGCAACTACATTGGCCTTGCCCGGATAATAGAGAATAGTAATATCATAGTCCTTCAATAGCTCCAACCATCTCCTCTGACGCATGTTCAAGTCTTTCTGCTTAAGCAAGTGCTGAAAGCTCCGATGGTCAGTGTAGATCTCACAGGGAACCCCATACAAGTAATGACACCAAATCTTCAAGGTGTGAACAATGGAAGCTAGCTCAAGATCGTGAACAGGATAGTTCTTTTCATGTACCTTCAGCTGTCTGGACGCGTAGGCAATCACCCTACCGTCATGCATCAATACTGCACCGAGTCCAACTTGTGAGGCATCACAATATACTGTATAGGACCCCGAACCTGTAGGCAACATCAAGATAGGGGCCGAAGTCAAAGCTGTCTTGAGCTTCTGAAAGCTTGTCTCACACTCCTCTGTCCACCGGAAAGGGGCACCCTTTTGGGTCAATCTGGTCATAGGTGTTGCGATCGAAGAGAACCCCTCTACGAAGCGCGATAATAACCCGCCAAACCAAGGAAACTGCGAATCTCAGTAGCTGAGGAGGGTCTGGGCCAACTTTGCACGGCCTCCACCTTCCTCGGATCCATTCGAATACCATCGCTCGACACCACCTGTCCTAGAAATGCCACTGAACTCAGCCAAAATTCACATTTAGAGAACTTTGCATATAACCGCTTCTCCCTCAGAGTCTAAAGCTCTATTCTCAGGTGCTGCTCGTGCTCCTCCCGACTCCGGGAATATACCAGAATATCATCAATAAAAACAATCACGAACGAGTCCAGGTATGGCCTGAACACATTGTGCATCAAATGCATGAAAGATGCTAGGGCATTAGTCAGCCCGAAAGACATCACGAGGAATGCGTAGTGACCATACCGAGTCCTGAGGGCAGTCTTCAGGATATCCGACTCCCGAATCTTCAGCTGATGATAACCAGAGCGCAAACCAATCTTGGAGAACACTTGTATGCCCTGTAGCTGGTCAAATAAATCATCAATACGTGGCAAAGGATACCGGTTCTTCACTGTAACTTTGTTCAGCTGACGATAGTCAATACATATATGCATAGAACCATCCTTTTTCTTCACAAACAACACGAGAGCACCCCAAGGCGAAACACTAGGTCGAATGAAATCCTTACCCAATAACTCCTGTAACTGATCCTTCAACTCCTTCAACTCAGGAGGAGCCATACGGTACGGTGGAATAGAAATGGGCTGAGTGCCCGGCAATAAGTCAATACCAAAATCAATATTTTTGTCGGGCGGCATGCTCGGGAGATCAGCTAGAAACACATCAGAGAAATCATGTACCACTGGAACGGAATCAATAGAAGGAGTGTCGATACTGACATCCCGCACATAAGCTAGATAAGCAGCACACCCCTTCTCAACCATACGCCGAGCTTTGAGAAAGGAAATAACACGGTTGGGGGTGTGATCTAGAGTACCACTCCACTCAATACGTGGAATGCCTGGCATAGCCAGCATCAGGGTGTTGGCGTGACAACGAGGAATAGCATAATAGGGCGACAACCAGTCCATGCCCAGAATAATATCAAAATCGACCATCTCGAGCAACAATAGATCTGCTCTGGTCTCAAAACCACAAATAGTAACCAAACACGACTGATACACACGGTCCACAGCCAAAGAATATCCCAACGGAGTAGAAACATAAATGGGGGCACTCAAAGAATCCCGAGGCACACCCAGATGCGAAGCAAAATAAGATGACACATATGAAAAAGTGGAACCAGGATCGAATAGAATCGATGCCTCTTTGTGACTAACCAAAATAATACCTGTTATAACAAAATCAAATGCAACAGCTGCAGCGCGATCAGGGCGACCTCTGGCACCCTGATCCCTGCCCTTGGTAGGCTGGGTAGGTGGAGTGGCAGCTGGGGCTGGAATAATGGCCTGCTGACCCTGTGAACCACGCTGAGGCTGCAAAGTCTATGGAGGTGCTCCTCTCCTATGCATGGGGCACTCCCTAACTAGATGGCGAGTATCCCCGTACTAAAAACAGGCTCTGGGAGGACGCGGTGGCTGTGACTGACCGGCCTCTCCCCCACTAATCTGACCCCTGGAGGTACCCTGCGCAGGAGGCGTACTGGAAACTGGGAGAGCATAATAAGGCTCCTGAGGTGCTGGAAGAGCTGGAGTACTACCGGCTACTGGCAATGGTGAATGAACTGGACGACCGGAATAACCCCTTCCAAAATGACCGGCTGCTGAAGTGCAGGCACCAGAGAAATGGCCCGACTCACGAGACCTCTTGGCCTCCCTCTCTCCCCGCTCTCTAGAGAGAATACTCTCGATCCTCCTGGCAATGCTCACCGCCGGTGCCACGCCCCAAAATGAGGGACATGACCGGCGCCTGACCGAGTAGCCCCAGTCAAGCGGACCTGGGTGCCTTTATATCCCACGCGTTACCCCCGTGTCGATTATTACTCATTAACCAAATATCTTACCAATAATGACTGATTTCACAATGCATAAACATAACCATGTGATTGATTTACTAACAAGTTCACAATTTACATTTACAACGCCCGACATACATATACATAGGCCACAACCCCACAGTTTACATGTCTACGGAGCCTCTAGGATACAAAAGGAAATACCATAATTGCCGGTAACAAGGCTCCGGCTATACCTTACAAAACCAAAATGAAGTCTAAAACAAGAGTGGCATGAGCCACACTGGGCCCCGAGGAAGAAAAGGGATCACCAAAATGGGCAGTGGAAGATGAAGAATACTACTGCCGATGAGCTGAAGTAGAAGTGCCTGCTACTGATCCACCTACAATCATAACACGAATGTAGCGCCCCCGGCAAAAGGGACGTCAGTACACTTGAATTGTACTGGCATGTATGGACAAACTTTGTCCCAAGTAAACTCAAGCCATTGAATTACATCAACAATTAATTAAGCCAGCCAACCATGTTTTCCACATTTTCCTCATTTCAAAATATTTCTCAACACAAAGCACTTTCTACGATCAACCAATTTAACAATAACCAATCAATCACGTAAAGCACAAGTAGTCAAACAAAGGGGCAATCAATGCCCCACAGGTTGCAAACTCTCCTGCTGTCTCCTTTCACAATTTCACATCATTGATTTTTGTATCAATTTTCAATAGCGATTTCGATCGCTTTCCATCCTTATTACCCTTGACCACCCTTATTACCTCGGCCACCCTTATCACCCCAACCCACACCTTATTTCTTCATGTTGTGGCGCGCAACCCGATCCCACCGTACAGTTTTCAAACACAACAATCACAAACAGCAGATAAGACACCACACACAATTACAAAAAGTTCAAGTAAGCAACTTACACATTGGTTCATGTTCTCAATTACTTATCAAGCCAATATCACAACCAAGTTACAATATTTCCATAATCAAGAATATTCACACAAGTATGTTCAACAATATTTCCACAATTCAAGTGTTTCATCTCTTTCTACAATAAACCAATTCTCAAGTGTTTCCTTTCTTTTCCACAAGGTGCCATATAGGCCATCATAACCATTATTCACAATTCTTTACCCAATTAAACTCTCATTTACCTTTCGGTTCATATTCAATACCACATCACTCATATTTCAACAACAACTTTGAATATCCAACAACAACATCAAGAATTTCACACAATTTGTCAAATTAACACTAACCAAACAAATTCCACACATATAGGCGATTTCACAAGAATCAAAATTAGCCATACATACCTCGATTGAGCTTTCCTTAAGTTACTACAACACTCCGAAAACTTCTAACAATTCCAATCTACTATGAGACATAACAAAATTAAACATATATTAGAAAGATATTCATGAAACTAGCTCATTTGAGCATTTTATCAAATACTAGTTGGGCATCTTGATTTCAAATCCCCTTTTCAAGAATTTCTTCATTCCCTAACCAAATCTTTACTTAATTATGTTCATCAATCTTCCCACAACTCTATTTGCACAAGCATGCATACATAACACAACCATACCAAGAATCACACCTCAATAACACATCTCACAACCTCTACAATACTAACATAACCTAGGTTAGGAACCCATGGCTCCCAATCACCCTCCCATGAGTTTTAATGTATGTATCTTACATAAATAATCACCATAGAGTAGTTGGAGATGATAAACATACCTCTTGTAGTAAGAATTTTAAGAATCTCCACTTGAGGTGTTCTTGAAGAATTCAAGAATTAGAAGGAAAATCTAAGGATTTTGAAGATTAATCCTTGTTGGTATAAGTGCTTAAGGGGTAGAAATTACTCAAAGAACTATAATAATCTTACCTTAGATCATAGGGATGAAGTTTGGGATGAAACCCTCTTGAGAGAGCAAGTCAAAACCCCAAAAATGAGTTGGGAATACTCTAGGCCGGTCTTTGGGGTATTAAAACTATCCAGGTGCGTAAAGTGTTGCCCAGATGCGCGAAGTGTGCAAGCTTCGCGCATGACTTCGCGCATTTTCCTGAGCATTCTGCCTAAGGTGCGCGAAGTCCACTTCGCGCAGGACTTCGCGCATCTGACACCTGACGAGTAAAATGATCATAACTTTCTGTATACACCTCCGAATGACGAACGGTTTGTTGCGTTGGAAACTAGACGCAAAGGTCTTTAAGTTGATATGTTGATCCTCACACAACTCCTTATATAACTGGAGATATGATCGTTCAAAGTGATGTCTTGTGCGCACTCTTTTACAGATTTCGTCTAATATGCAATTTTCCATCTTGGATTAGGCTTAGGCCTCTCCTTAGACCCCAAATAACTTATAATAAGAATTATACCCTTATTAAACTATCTAATTAATATCCATAATATTATGAATCCTTATTTTCACACGAGATAAAACAATGTAGCCTACATTAGCACGACGAAATCTTAAATAACTCGAATTTTTTTTTTCGGGGCCTTACATTCTCCCCCCCTTAGGAGCATTCATCCTCGAATGAGGATTGAGGTCCATTTACTAGCATTCCTTATGTAACTTCAGTTTGTTCACATCATGAAATATATCAATAGCCACGAATTTGGCTAACTCCTTAAATTTCCGAAATTTTCGCCAGAGGTTTCTTTGTAATATGGACATATCCACCTGTTAGAGAGCCCCGAAATACATTATCCAACAACAATACACAATTACAACACTTTCCACAGCTTGTATACACTTCCTTACCTCAACGATAACACATATTCTATCATATTGTTACATTTGCGCATAAACTAGCTAATTCAATGAGTCCTTACCTTATTTAACTGTCTCAATACACCATGTACACATAAACAAACCATTATCAATCTACACTTACTATTAGTTGTTTACTTAACACATGAATCTTTATAAGGCTTCCATTTATCAAGAAAGGTTTAAGTGACCCAAGATAACAACACATACAACTCATTACCAAATGAAGGAAACTTGACTAACACTAAGAGGGAAACAACTTGGACAAGACAATAGTTACTAGGAGTAGAAGGATCGCCTAATTTCTACTAAGCTTGATCAAACAAATGGGGGTACTTTTCTTTCATCTCTTTTTCTGCCTCCCACGTGGCCTCCTCAACTTGTTGACTTTGCCACAATACTTTAACAGAGGCAACTTCCTTATTTCTCAACTTACGAACTTGCCTATGAAGGATGACAACCGGAACTTCTTCATATGACAAATCCTCATTAACCTCAATAGCCTCGACCGACATGATGGTGGATGGATCTCCAATCACTTTCTTCAACATGGACACATGGAACACGAGGTGCGCTGATGACATTTCAAGAGGCAATTCCAGCCTATAAGCAACTTGACCAATCCTTTGAACGATCCGATATGGCCCAACATACCTAGGGCTTAATTTCCCTTTCTTTCCGAATCGCATGACTCCCTTCATAGGAGATACTCTCAAGAACACCCAATCATCGACTTGAAACTCCAAATCCCTTCGGCGGATGTCTGCATAGGATTTCTGACGACTCTGTGCTGTTTTCATTCTCTCCTGAATAACCTTAACTTTTTCTATAGCTTCGTACACCATATCTGGCCCTAGCAATTCCGCTTCACCTACCTCAAATCACCCGATTGGCGACATACACCTTCTTCCGTACAATGCCTCAAATGGGACCATCTGAATGCTAGCATGATAGCTGTTATTATAAGCAAACTCTATCAGTGGCAAGTGTTCATCCCAATTACCTTTGAAATCTAATACACAAGCCCGTAAACATATCTTCAAGCGTGTGAATAGTCAGTTCGGCCTAACCGTCGGTCTGCGGATGGAAAGCTGTGCTAAGATTCACCTGAGTTCCCAAACCTTGTTGACACGTCTTCTAAAAATTAGCTGTGAACTGAGCCCCGCGATCCGAGATAATAGAAAGTGGAGTGCCATGAAGCCTTACTATCTCCTTGATGTACAATCTTGCATAATGCTCCGCAGTATCAGTGGACTTGACTGGCAGGAAGTGAGCTGATTTGGTGAGTCGATCCACTATCACCCATATTGAGTCGAACTTACGCTGAGTGCGAGGTAACCCCACCACGAAATTCATATTGATCATCTCCCATTTCCACCTTGGTATTTCTATAAGCTGAGTTAATCCACCGAGCCGTTGATGCTCGGCCTTCACTTGCTGACAGTTCGGGCATTTAGCTACAAAGCTTGCCACATCCCTTTTCATACCATTCCACCAATAAATATCCTTGAGATCATGATACATTTTAGTGGAACCTGGGTGCACAAAATACCTGGAAATATGAGCCTCTGCAATTACTCTCTCCCGAAGTTTGTCCACGTCCGGGACACATAGCCTACCTTGGCACCGCAATACACCATCCTCGCTACAGAGTACAAATGCTGAGGTCTTGTCATTCATAACTATTCCCTTCACCGAACCAATGTTGGATCCATAAACTGTTTTTCCTTGATTTCCGCAACCAATGATGATTCCGCTCCATTATGAACCAAAACATTCCCCTCGTCTGACGTCGAGATACGAACCCCCAAACTGGCCAATTGGTAAACCTCCCGAGCCAGGGGTCTCTGATCCACACCCAAATGAGCCAAACTACCCATGGATTTTCGACTAAGAGCATCGGCTACCACATTTGCTTTCCCCGGATGGTACAATATGTTCATATCATAGTCTTTGAGCAGTTCTAACCACCGCCGCTATCTCAGATTCAGCTCCTTATGTTTGAACAAATACTGGAGGCTCTTATGGTCTGAAAACACATCTACATGAACCCCATAAAGATAGTGCCGCCATATTTTCAAGCAGACATAACTGTCGCGAGCTCCAAATCATGTGTCGGATAATTCTTCTCGTGATTCTTGAGTTATCTCAAAGTATACTCTATAACCTTTCCGTGTTGCATCAACACACACCCCAAACCAACCTTGGAGGCATAACTATCGCCTTAACACTTTACATCATTAGCAAAACATCTTTATTATATTCCTCTTACATAAGACGTTCCACGAATTGAGTTCTACTATAATTTCCTTGATATGGTTACGATCCCATGTGAACAATTTCTACTAACTCTTCACAATTCTTAACAAAAGGCATTGTTGAATGAGTTTTCTCATATGGCCTCATATCTCAAATGAATAGCACTGGCTAACTTGCACACGTACCCCGAATAACACTATCTTGCACGACATTGCATCAAATATAAGGTAACATTGTGCTCTAACTTTTCTTAACCAACCTCTTCTCCCCATATGTACATTATAGAATTTAAGAAACTACACTACTTCCCCCGTGAATGAAAATTCCTACCATCCCTCCTTACGGTTAAACACCTCTTAAAACATATATCAACAACCTTTATATGCATATGATTTAGGAATGGTCACTAGCCCGTGAAGGGTATTCTCTGAAACTTTAAATCCTCCTCAATCCTTCAACAACAACGTTTGGTTTTACTCTTAAGTGTAAGACTTAATCCACCTGATTCTATATCCGATGAGTAACTCGCCTCATTCCCCATGTTATAGTTACCAATAAAGTTCCCTGATATTATGGCTTACGAGTTATCATGCTAAACACGTCTAGTCCGTCACGAGTGCTCATCCTCTTTCAATCTATTCTGAACCTTCATTTCCATCATGTTTTGCGGATAGTGCATAGTTAATAGCTTTATTGCCCCACACATTTGTCTGCCTCCCGTGAACTTGAAGAATCATTATGTCTTGTTTAATCATTTTACAGTACCACAACTTCACCAACGATAATCTCGCTTCCCATTGTGTGTAGACACGAACTATCTCTAGACCCTTTAGTTGATATTCAGTGTCACCCAAGTCGGTTGCATTGCGGTTAATCCCTTATAATTTTTATTAACACTTGTGCCCTAAGTGAGTCCACCATTCTGATGCAAAAATTGTTTTAGATAACCATGACCATCTCAATTTAAAGGTTTTTCCCCATTTCTTCTCACCTCATTCTTCCTAGTTAGTGAATAGCCACGCACTCTTCCATATATTACGTGGTCCATTACCTTAGGTATTTCATCCGGCTCACCTCTTAACTCTTATTGGGATATATGTAGCAAAGAGTGTTCGTTTGAACATCACTCAACACTTATCTATTTGTAAGACTCTTTAGAGGCTCTCTATCAAGCCCCAATTACCATCTTGGGTTGTTGTGGCAACACATTTATTTCTCCCACTCGTTCTGGCTTTCTTAGTATCCCGAAACTTTGTTTAAATCACAAATCTATGATTATCCCATTCCAAGTACTCACAATCTTTCACATTTGACATATGGTACTTCCTTGGGTTCCATTTCTCCTGACCTTATGACAAGTAAAAGTCTCTTTACAAACATACTCTTATTTTCTAGAATCGTTGACCCTATCATTCACATTGCTATGCGTGAAGAATTTACATTCCTTAATCTCTTGGGATGCTAGTTGTCTATCATTAGCATATTCTTTCAGAGAGTCATGTTACCCATTATCTCTTTACTAGACCACACCTGTCTTCAACAAAATATTCAAATATCATAGCAACATGGTCTCACTCTTGTTTCATTGTATTTAAGTAGCCTCACGATGGCCCTCCCTCTCCCACATGGGGCGAATGTCCTGGATCTTGACACAAGTCTTGAGTGTAGAAACTTTAGGAACATATGCCTCATATATCTATCCCTCTTATATATACTCGACTATTAGGAAAATTTAAGTCACCATAGTATTGACCTCATAAGTTCCCTATTCCTATTCAGCCACGTAGGTATGGGATTCCAAGTCCCCACGCTATCCTTTATGAGTGTAACGCAACCTCGTACATTTCTGGGTCCTTATAATGTTTGTAAGACAAGGGTCTTCTCACCTAGGGTCCAATTGAGTCTCGTTTCATAATTTTTTAACTCATGTGAGAGACTTACACTCTCACCATTAATCTCTTAGTCTTTCTCCCATATATCACGTGCTTATATAACCAATATTCTTTCACACCTTGCGATCAATTATATACTTCTCGCACTAACCACGTGTGCTACTCAAACTTACATATCAATTATCAAATCAATGACTCTTCGTGCGGGTAATCACCTTTAATCCTTTCCTCAAATAAAGTATACTTGTAGTACTATGTACTTATACTATATATATTCATACTGTTTATTCAACAAGATACATGTGCAATCTCCATAATACCCATGTCTTTTCCCATTAGTCATTACATATGACAACACTACATGAAACAGACGAAAGAGCATTTAAACTTACCTTGAATCTCAATGCACGGGTTATAAAACAATCTTATAGTCAAGCTTTATCGCACGATTTGGAATGTTGAAGAAGGGTAATATTCCTAAATGTCCGTGCAGCCCCCAACTTATATGATGTGGTCGACAACACACCGATAAGAAGGGCACTACTAGACACGGCTCCGAGACATCCTAGGACACTTTAAAAACCTTAGGCTCTGATACCAAGTTTGTCACTCCCCAAAACGAGGGACATGACCGGCGCCTGTCCGAGTAGGCTCAGTCAAGCGGACCTGGGTGCCTTTATATCCCACGCGTTATCCCTGTGTCGATTATTACTCATTAACCAAATATCTTACCAATAATGACTGATTTCACAATGCATAAACATAACCATGTGATTGATTTACTAACAAGTTCACAATTTACATTTACAACGCCCGACATACATATACATAGGCCACAACCCCACAGTTTACATGTCTACGGAGCCACTAGGATACAAAAGGAAATACCATACTTGCCGGTAACAAGGCTCCGGCTATACCTTACAAAACCAAAATGAAGTCTAAAACAAGAGTGGCATGAGCCACACTGGGCCCCGAGGAAGAAAAGGGCTCACCAAAACGGGCAGTGGAAGATGAAGAATACTACTGCCGATGAGCTGAAGTAGAAGTGCCTGCTACTGATCCACCTACAATCATAACACGAATGTAGCGCCCCGGCAAAAGGGACGTCAGTACACTTGAATTGTACTGGCATGTATGGACAAACTTTGTCCCAAGTAAACTCAAGCCATTGAATTACGTCAACAATTAATTAAGCCAGCCAACCATGTTTTTCACATTTTACTCATTTCAAATATTTCTCAACACAAAGCACTTTCTACGATCAACCAATTTAACAATAACCAATCAATCACGTAAAGAACAAGTAGTCAAACAAAGGGGCAATCAGTACCCCACAGGTTGCAAACTCTCCTGCTGTCTCCTTTCACAATTTCACATCATTGATTTTTGTATCAATTTTCAATAGCGATTTCGATCGCTTTCCATCCTTATTACCCCTGACCACCCTTATTACCTCGGCCACCCTTATCACCCCAACCCACACCTTATTTCTTCATGTTGCGGCGCGCAACTTGATCCCACCGTACAGTTTTCAAACACAACAATCACAAACAGCAGATAAGACACCACACACAATTACAACAAGTTCAAGTAAGCAACTTGCACATTGATTCATGTTCTCAATTACTTATCAAGCCAATATCACAACCAAGTTACAATATTTCCATAATCAAGAATATTCACACAAGTATGTTCAACAATTTTTCCACAATTCAAGTGTTTCATCTCTTTCCACAATAAACCAATTCTCAAGTGTTTCGTTTCTTTTCCACAAGGTGCCATATAGGCCATCAAAACCATTATTCACAATTCTTTACCCAATTCAACTCTCATTTACCTTTCGGTTCATATTTCATACCACATCACTCATATTTCAACAACAACTTTGAATATCCAACAACAACATCAAGAATTTCACACAATTTGTCAAATTAACACTAACCAAACAAATTCCACACATATAGGCGATTTCACAAGAATCAAAATTAGCCATACATACCTCGATTGAGCTTTCCTTAAGTTACTACAACACTCCAAAAACTTCTAGCAATTCCAATCTACTATGAGACATAACAAAATTAAACATATATTAGAAAGATATTCATGAAACTAGCTCATTTGAGCATTTTATCAAATACTAGTTGGCCATCTTGATTTCAAATCCCCTTTTCTAGAATTTCTTCATTCCCTAACCAAATCTTTACTTAATTATGTTCATCAATCTTCCCACAACTCTATTTGCACAAGCATGCATACATAACACTACCATACCAAGAATCACACCTCAATAACACATCTCACAACCTCTACAATACTAACATAACCTAGGTTAGGAGCCTATGGCTCCCAATCACCCTCCCATGAGTTCTAATGTATGTATCTTACATAAATAATCACCATAGAGTAGTTGGAGACGATAAACATACCTCTTGTAGTAAGAATTTTAAGAATCTCCACTTGAGGTGTTCTTGAAGAATTCAAGAAAAGGAAAATCTATGGATTTTGAAGATTAATCCTTGTTAGTATAAGTGCTTAAGGGGTAGAAATTACTCAAAGAACTATAAAAATCTTACCTTAGATCATAGGGATGAAGTTTGGGATGAAACCCTCTTGAGAGAGCAAGTCAAAACACCAAAAATGAGTTGGGAACACTCTAGGCCGGTCTTTGGGGTATTAAAACTATCCAGGTGCACGAAGTGCTGCCCAGATGCGCGAAGTGTGCAAGCTTCGCGCATGACTTCGCGCATTTTCCTGAGCATTTTGCCCAAGGTGCGCGAAGTGTGCGCGAAGTCCACTTCGCGCAGGACTTCGCGCATCTGACACCTGACGAGTAACATGATCATAACTTTATGTATACACCTCCGAATGACAAACGGTTTGTTGCGTTGGAAACTAGACTCAAAGGGCTTTAATTTGATAGGTTGATCCTCACACAACTATTTATATAACTGGAGATATGATCGTTCAATGTGAGGTCTTGTGCTCACTCTTTTACAGATTTCATCTAATATGCAATTTTCCATCTTGGATTAGGCTTAGGCCTCTCCTTAGACCCCAAATCACTTATAATAAGACTTATACCCTTATTAAACTATCTAATTAATATCCATAATATTATGAATCCTTATTTTCACACGAGATAAAATAATGTAGCCTACATTAGCACGACGAAATCTTAAATAACTTGAAAAGTTTTTTTTCGGGGCCTTACAGCCGGCTGATACGGTATGTCTGTCTACAATTCCCTAGACATGCTGGACCGGATCGGCGGAATAAGGCCCTCAATAAATCTCCACACTCTCTCCCGGATCATGACTACCAAGGCCGGTGCATGCCTGGCTAGACGGGTGAAACTAATAGCATACTTCAATACTGTCATGGAGCCCTAACGCAACCGCTCTAACTTTGATCGCCAAGAATCCCTAAGGCTCTGGGGAACAAACTCCCTCAAAAACATATCAGAAAACTGTGTCCAGGTCAATGAAGCAGACTCATTTGGACTATCCAACTCATACATGCGCCACCAATCATAAGCGGCCCCACGAAGCTGAAAAGTAGTGAAGGAAACCCCGTTGGTCTCCACTATCCCCATGGTACGAAGAATACGATGACACTCTTCCAGAAAACCCAATGCATCATCTGTAGCCAAACCACTGAACACTGGAGGATCATATTTCTTGAACCTCTCTAATCTACGCTGCTCGTCCTCGGAGGCAGCTGGTCCACCTACGGGCTGTACTGGGATGGCAGGAGGCATATCAATAATCTCTGGAACCTGCTCCACGGGCGCTCGCTGCCCAGGTGTAGCGGCTGCGGGAGTCTGGGCCCCTCCCCCGACCTGAGATGTAGCTGCAGTGAGAGGAAGTAGCCATGCCTGAGCTAAACTAGTATACATGCTCATGAACTGGGCCAGGGTCTCCTGGAGTGCTGGAGTAGTAGATGCTGTAGTCGGTGTACCAGGTGCCGGCGCTCCAACCTGATCCACTGGTGGTACCTCAGCGGCAGCGTGCGCGGGTGCTGTGGCTGCACCTCGGGCGCGTCTTCGTCCTCTACCACGGTCCCAACCTCTGGAGGTGGCAGCTGGGGGCGCGTGTGCCTGATCCTCGCGAGTAGCACGTGTCCTCACCATCTGTGAGAGAATAGAAAGCAGAAGTTTAGATTTGGTGCCAAAAATGTCGCACGACAAGGAATCCAAAAGAAATAAAAAGTTTCCTAAACAGTTACATAGTCTTTTGTAGATAAATATAGACGTCTCCGTATCCATCAACGAGACTCTAAGTAACCGGTCTGTGTCCCGTGACTCCTATGAACCTAGAGCTCTGATACCAACTTGTCACGACCCTAGTTCACCAATCGTGAAGCTGTCATGACGGCACCCAGTCTTCGCGACTAGGTAAGCCTAACATGATACAGAATGTACAATTTCATGAAACAAGAGATAAAATAATAGCGGAATTGTGACGACCCGGCCCGTCGTCACGAGAATTACCACCCCGTTATGTTGTAAATGCATGTTTTATAATTCTATATCAGTGTTAGAGTCTATCGGGTGAGTTAGGAGTGAATTGGATTGAAAAATGAGGCATATAGCCTTTTTGAAGGAAACTTGAATAAGGAAAGTCAACCCGGAGTTGACTATTTAGCTAGAGGGATCGGAATCAGATTCTGATGATTCGGTAGTTCCGGGAGGTGATTTGTGACTTAGGGGAACGATCGGAATTGAATTTGGAGGCCCGGTGTAGAAATAGGCTTGAATTGGCTAAGGTTGAATTTTGGAGAAATCCGAACGGTAGGTGAGATTTTGATCCGGGGGTCGGAATGGAATTCTGACAGTT
This sequence comes from Nicotiana noctiflora, assembly GCA_032618575.1. Lineage (NCBI taxonomy): Eukaryota > Viridiplantae > Streptophyta > Magnoliopsida > Solanales > Solanaceae > Nicotiana > Nicotiana noctiflora. The sequence goes on from JASVEL010003602.1 coordinate 68,557, forward strand.
GCAGTAGCTTCGTTATGTGATTTTGGATGTGCCTGCAAAATTTCAGGTCATTCGGGCGTCGTTTGTTCGGGTTTTTGATCGAATGTGTAATTCAGAAAGTTTTAAGAAATTTAGGCTTGAATCCGTGTGTAATTGGTGATTTTGATGTTAAGGATGGTGTTTTTATGATTGGAACAAGTTCGTATCGTGTTTTGGGGTATGTTTGTGGTTTTCGTTGGGGTCCCGGGGGCATCGGGGTGAATTCGGACCATTATCCGGCACTTTGAAACAAGAAAAGGTCTGCTGAAATCTGCAGATCACTGGGCAAACTTTTAGCCTTCGCGTTCGCGAGGGCTATGCCGCGTTCGCGTAGGCTGGGATTAGGTGACTATCGCCTTTGCGAGGGTTGGTTTCGCGTTCGCATAAGAGGAAGCTGGGAAGCATCGCGTTCGCGATGGTCTGGGCCGCGTTCGCGTATAAGGAATTCGCAAGGCATCGCGAACGCGTGAGGTATGTCGCGTTCGCGTAGAGGAAAAATCCGGGCTGGGGAGAATGGTCTTCGCGGACGCGTGATGGTGTGTCGCGTTCACGATGAAGGACTGGAATAAGGCATCGCGTTCGCGTGGGAGGCGTCGCGAACGCGATGAAGAGATTTGACTGGCAGTGAGTTTAAGTTCAGAACAGAACCAGTCGCGGGTTTAATACCCAAAACCTCCATTTTTGAGTTCCAAGAGAAGAAATTGACGGGAGATTGCCGGGAAATCATCGGGGTTTCGTTGGAGGTAAGTTTTGTGGCTTAATTACATCATTTTTACATGAAATCTTTGGTTAAATCCCTGTAAATGGAAGATTAAAGGTGGGTTTGAACCTTAGGCCTAAATTGAAGAAAAACACTGATTTGAGTGGGAAAATGGAGTCCGATTTTGGTTAATTTGATATACCTAGACTCGTATCGAGATGAGGATTCCGAATATGTGACTTTTGTAATTTTTCGACAAGCGTACCGAAAGTCGGGTTTTGACAACTTTGGGAATTTTGATGTAAATTGAGTTGTTTTGATTGGGTGTCGTCCCATTGGCCTAATTTGTTGTGTTTCTACTGTATTTGATCAGATTCTACGCATGCGGAGCTTGATTCTCGTGGCAAAGGCATTGCGGAGTACTCGTCGCGCCGTATTGAGGTGAGTAATAGATGTGGGTGATGACCAGCGGGTTCGAAACCCCGTATACCACTTTGTGACGCCGTATAGCGGCGAGACACGTACTCTCTTGTGAGTGCGGGGTCGATTGTGATTGGGGACTATGGCTTAGTCCGACTTGTTGATACTCTGTATTATGATATTAGGCTATTCTCGAGCCGTCGAACCTCCTTCTCGGATGGTTGCATATTATATATTGTGATAATGGCCACTCTTGAGCCGACGAACCCCCTTCTTGGGCGGTTGAGTATACATGTGGGCCGTGAGCCGGTTATTGGATCCCGCGAGGATCGTTATCATTGTGTTATCATATTTACATGTTAGTTACTACCAGTCCGTAGCTATTTTTGTTATCATGCTATTTCCAATCTCTGGGAACTTGATATTACTCGTTTTTCAACCGAAAAATGATAAAATATGTTTTCAAAAACTACTTTTGAGCCTCGCGAGGCCGTAATTGCATATTAGCTGATCGGTAGTGGATCCGGCCGCGCGCCGCAGCAGAGATATATGTTGGATCGGACCGCACGCCGCAGTGGATATCGTGCTTGGGCCGTAGGAGCCCCTCCGGAGTCCGAACCCCCACAGTGAGCACGGGTACCCAAATTGGATCGGCTACGCGCCGTAGCGGTCATATCATGCATTGCATTACATTTTAGCTACATTTGCTAGCTGTTATACTGTTTTGCTGGTACTTGTTGGTACAGGTACAGTTGATATTGATTCTGTGATAGGGTATTTGATTACAGCTTTACATAGTGCTTTATTGCGGATTTCTTATCTACGCTGTCTTACCCCTGTTTATTACCACTGAGTCTTGCATTACTCATTTTACTCCCCGCACCTTATGTGCAGATCCAGGTACCTCTCAGCAGTGATCCAGTAGCTGTGCGAGGTGATATTTGTGGATATTCGAGGTAGCTGCAGAGTCCGCAGGACCCGATATTCCTTCTTACTGTCTTGATTTTGTATTGACTTTTCTTTCCGCACTTGGTATCTTGTAAACCTTTATACACTCATGTTCAGTAGAGGCTCATGACTCTTGACCCTTGGTCTATGGGAGTTGATGTATTATGGGACATGGTTCCCCGTTTTTGTTATATGTATCGCTATTGCTTCGTGATTTGTTATGCTTAAATGGGCTAAAGAGAGCTTCTAGCTCCGTTATTGTTATTGATTGGTCAGGCTGGCCTAGCAGTGTGCTGGGCGCCATCACGACCGGGTTTGGGGTCGTGACAAGTTGGTATCACAGCCTAGGTTTACTAGGCCTCACGAGTCTTGAGCCGGTTGGTAGATTCTTGTGGATCGGTGCGGGGATGCCTATACTTATCCTCGGGAGGCTGCGAACCTTTAGGAAATACTTCACATTTCTTGGAATTCTTATCGTGCGATCTTGTTGTTCTGAGAACTGAACTTCTATATTCTATTCTCTCGCATATGGCGAGAACGCGAGCATCGGGACGAGGTGGACGACCTCCATTGCCACCTGTTAGAGGTCGCGGGCGCGGCCGTGCTAGAGGTAGAGGTAGGGCGGCCGAGGCAGCGCCAGCTGACCCGCTCCGTTGTACCTGTTCAGGAGTCGCCCTCGGTGGTTGATGCTCCAGCAGCCCCCGCTCAGGGGCCAGACCGTATCTATTGCTATTCCTTGGTCTTCGGGAGACTCTTGCTCGGATATTATCGGTGTGTTCCGGCTTGGCTCGTGTAGTCTCGCCCATCGCCATCGTAGCGACATCTCAATCGTGGGGTGGTTGGCGGACCCCTACAGCTCGCACACCGACCCGGTTGTTCGGGGACTTCATACGCCGGAGGCGGTCCCCGCTCGGTGGTTGCACCGGTTATTCCTCCAACCGCACCGGCCCAGCCTCCGCAGCATATGGTTCAGGTTATGTCCGACGACGAGCAGCGTCGTCTTGAGAGATTTGGCAGACTTCAGCCACCCTATTTCAGTGGCGTTGAGGGCGAGGATGCCCATGGTTTCTTGGACAAGTGTCAGGAGGATGTTGCGGACGGCCGGTATTCTTGAGTCCAAGCGGAGTTTCATTTACTACCTTTCGAGCTCACCGGTCCCGCATTTGATCGGTGGGAAGAGTTTGAGAGGCGTAGGCCCGCAGGAGCGGCACCTCTCACATGGCAGCACTTCTCTACTCTCTTTCTAGAGAAATATGTACCTCGGCCTCGCCGCGAGGAGCTACGTCGCCGCCCGAGTGGTTGGTTCGTGGCGACATGTCAGTGACCCAGTACGAGCTTACATTCACACAGCTGGCTAGGCATGCCACATGGATGATCCCCAATGATAGGGAGAGGATCGTGAGGTTCATTGATGGCCTCAACTATTCTATCCGCATTGTTATGACCAGAGAGAGAGTTTTGTCATCATCGTTTGAGCAGGTTGCTGATATGGCACGCTCTATCGAGGCGGATCGTCGCCGAGAGAGAGAGGAGCGGAAGGCCAAGAGGCCTCGTGGTTCTGGCAGTTTCAGTGGTGCTCCATCTAGAGGGCATTCCCAGCAGAGCAGAGGTCGCTCATCTAGACCTTCTCATTCAGGCCGCCCAGAGCAAAGTGGAGGTTCTTATGGTCGTGGTCGACAGGGGTTTCAGCAGTGTCAGTCATCGCTTAGTGCCCTTCCAGCCCAGGGTGCAGCACCTACTTCATCAGCACATGGTTCTTCTGCAGCAAGGGGTTCCCTTCAGTCCCCTTCTCCAACACCAGGTGCATGTTATGAGTGTGGTGAGTTTGGCCACATGAGGAGGCATTGCCCTCGACTACGTAGGGGCAGGACTCAACAGAGGGATCAGCCCTCCTCTTCAGCACCATCTCAGTCTAGTAGAGGTGGGGGTCGGTCTTCTCGTGGTCGCCCCAGGGGCGAGGAGAGATCTGGTGGAGGCCAGGCACGGTTCTATGCACTTCCTGACAGGCGTGCAGTTGCCTCCGATGCTGTGATTACAGGTATCATTTCTGTCTGTCACGGAGATGCCTCTGTTCTATTTGATCCAGGGTCCACATATTCTTACGTGTCCTCTTATTTTGCACGTCATTTGGGTGCGACTCGTGGTAGTCTTGATTTGCCTGTTCATGTATCCACCCCCGTGGGTGATACGATTGTTGTGGATCATGTCTATAGATCCTGTGTTATATCTATTGGGGGTCTGGAGACCCAGGCAGATTTGTTAATGTTGGGGATGGTGGACTATGATGTTATATTTGGGTATGGACTGGTTGTCTCCGTACCATGCTATATTGGACTGTCATGCTAAGATAGTTACGTTGGCCATTCCTGGTATTTCTCTGATCGAGTGGCGGGGTTCGACCGATTTCGTCCCTAGCCATGTTATTTCGTTCTTAAAAGCTCAGAAGATGGTTGAAAAAGGGTGTTTATCATACTTAGCTTTTGTGAGAGATGTGGGAGCCGAGTCTCCTAGCATTGATTCCGTACCTGTTGTGAGGGACTTCCCAGATGTATTCCCCTCAGACCTGCCGGGCATGCCGCCGGACAGGGATATTGATTTTGGCATTGACTTGGTGCCGGGCACTCAGCCCATATCCATTCCTCCTTATCGGATGGCACCAGATGAGTTGAAAGAACTGAAAGAGCAACTTCAGGAGCTTCTGGATAAGGGTTTCATCCGCCCTAGCGTGTCCCCGTGGGGTGCGCCGGTATTATTTATTAAAAAGAAAGATGGTTCCATGAGAATGTGTATTGATTATAGGCAATTGAACAAAGTGACAGTGAAGAACAAGTACCCTCTACCGCACATAGATGATTTGTTTGATCAGTTACAAGGTGCGAGGGTGTTTTCTAAGATCGATCTTCGTTCGGGCTATCATCAGCTGAAGATCAAGGACTCGGATATTATGAAGACTGCATTCAGGACCCGATATGGTCATTATGAGTTTCTTGTAATGTCGTTTGGGCTGACCAACGCCCCAGCAGCATTTATGCATCTGATGAACAGTGTGTTCAGGCCTTATTTGGATTCATTTGTGATTGTGTTCATTGATGACATTCTAGTCTACTCCCGTAGTCAGGAGGAGCATGCTCAGCATTTGAGTATTGTGTTGCAGAGATTGAGGGAGGAGAAGCTATAAGCTAAATTCTCCAAGTGCGAGTTTTGGCTCGAGTCCGTAGCATTTTCGGGACATGTGGTGTCTCGTGATGGTATTCTGGTTGATCCGAAGAAGATAGAGGCGGTGCAGAGTTGGCCTAGACCGTCCTCAGCTACAGGGATTCGAAGTTTTCTTGGTTTGGCGGGATATTATCGCCGGTTTGTTTAGGGATTTTCATCCATTGCTTCTTCATTGACTAAATTGACTCAGAAGGGTGCACCATTCGTGTGGTCGGATGAGTGCGAGGAGAGCTTTCAGAAGCTCAAGACAGCTTTGACCACAGCTCTAGTGTTAGTATTGCCATCAGCTTCAGGTTCATATACCGTTTATTGTGATGCCTCGAGAGTGGGGATAGGTTGTGTGTTGATGCAGGAAGGTAAGGTGATTGCTTATGCTTCTCGGCAGTTGAAGCCACATGAGAAGAACTATCATGTTCATGATTTGGAGCTAGCCGCCATTGTTCATGCATTGAAGATTTGGAGGCACTATTTGTACGGTGTGTCTTGTGAGGTGTATACCGACCATCGTAGTCTCCAGCACTTGTTCAAACAGAAAGACCTTAATTTGAGATAGCGGAGGTGGCTTGAGTTGCTTAAGGATTTTGACATCACTATATTATATCATCCGGGGAAGGCCAATGTGGTGGCCGATGCTTTGAGACGGAAGGCGGTGAGTATGGGGAGCTTGGCATATATTCCAGCTGAGGAGAGACCATTTGCTTATGATGTTCAGGTGCTAGCCAATCGGTTAGTGAGGTTAGATATTTCGGAGCCCAGCCGGGTATTGGCTTGTGTTGTATCTCGGTCATCTCTATATGATCGTATTCGTGAGCGCCAGCATGATGATCCACATTTGGCTGTCCTTAGGGACAGAGTTCAGCATGATGATGCTAGGGATGTCACCATTGATAGTGACGGCGTATTGAGGATGCAGGGCCGGATATGTATGCCCAATGTTGATGGCCTTCGTGAGTTGATTCTGGAGGAGGCCCATAGCTCGCGGTATTCTATCCATCCAGGAGCCGCGAAGATGTATCAAGATTTGAAACAACATTATTGGTGGAGAAAGATGAAAATGGACATTGTCAGACATGTAGCACGGTGCCTCAACTGTCAGCAGGTTAAGTACGAGCATCAGAGGCCGGGTCGTTACATTGATATTCCTGAGTGGAAATGGGAAAGGATGACTATGGACTTCGTTACTGGACTTCCTCGGACAGCGAGGAAGTTTGATTCTATTTGGGTGATTGTGGATAGGCTGACCAAGTCTGCTCACTTCATTCCAGTTAGTACTACCTACTCATCGGAGCGGTTGGCGACGATCTTTATTCGAGAGATTGTCCGGTTGCATGGGGTCCCAGTGTCTATCATATCCGACAGGGGTACCCAGTTCACTTCTCAGTTTTGGAGAGCATTTCAGCGAGAGATGGGTACACGGGTTGAGTTGAGTACAGCATTTCACCCCCAGACAGACGGGCAGTCTGAGCGCACTATTCAGATTCTGGAGGATATGTTGCGAGCTTGTGTGATTGACTTTGGTGGTTCGTGGGACGAGTTCCTACCACTTGCTGAGTTTGCCTACAACAACAGTTATCAGTCGAGTATTCAGATGGCCCCGTATGAGGCATTGTATGGCAGGCGGTGTAGATCCCCCGTGGGATGGTTTGAGCCTCGTGAGGTTAGATTGATAGGGACCGAGTTAGTCCAGGATGCTCTGGATAGAGCAAAGTTGATCCAGGAGAGGCTTCGTACAGCACAGTCTCGTCGGAAGAGTTATGCGGACCGTAGAGTTCGAGAGTTGTCTTTCATGGTTGGTGACAGAGTATTGTTGAAGGTTTCACCTATGAAGGGTGTCATGAGGTTCGGGAAGAAAGGGAAGTTGAGTCCCAGATACATTGGTCCTTTTGAGATACTTAAGAGAGTTGAAGAGGTGGCATATGAGTTGGCCTTGCCGCCCAGCTTATCCAGCGTCCATCCAGTATTCCATGTGTCTATGCTCCGGAAGTACATTGGAGATCCGTCTCATGTATTAGACTTCAGTACCATTCAGCTTGAAGGTGATCTATCCTATGATGTGGAGCCTATTGCCATTTTGGGTCGTTAGGTGAGAAAATTGAGGTCCAAGGAGATTGCATCAGTTAAGGTTCAGTGGAGAGGTCGACCCGTGGAGGAGGCCACTTGGGAGATCGAGCGGGAGATGCGGAGCGGATATCCTCACTTGTTTGAGACTTCAGGTATGTTTCTTGACCCGCTCGAGGACGAGCGTTCGCTTAAGAGGGGAGAATGTGATGACCCGGCCCGTCGTCACGAGAATTACCACCCCGTTATGTTGTAAATACATGTTTTATGATTTTATATCAGTGTTAGAGTCTATCGGGTGAGTTAGGAGTGAATTGGATTGAAAATGAGGCATATAGCCTTTGTGAAGGAAACTTGAATAAGGAAAGTCAACCCGGAGTTGACTATTTAGCTAGAGGGCTCGGAATCGGATTCTGATGATTCGGTTAGTTCCGGGAGGTGATTTGTGACTTAGGGGAACGATCGGAATTGAATTTGGAGGCCCGGTGTAGAAATAGGCTTGAATTGGCTAAGGTTGAATTTTGGCGAAATCCGAACGGTAGGTGAGATTTTGATCCGGGGTCGGAATGGAATTCCGACAGCTGCAGTAGCTCCATTAGGTGATTTTGGATGTGCCTGCAAAATTTTAGGTCATTCGGGCGTCGTTTGATCGGATTTTTGATCGAATGTGTAATTCGGAAAGTTTTAAGAAATTTAGGCTTGAATCCGTGTGTAATTGGTGATTTTGATGTTTAGGATGGTGTTTTTATGATTGGAACAAGTTCGTATCGTGTTTTGGGGTATGTTTGTGGTTTTCGTTGGGGTCCCGGGGGCCTCGGGGTGAATCCGGACCATTATCCAGCACTTTGAAACAAGAAAAGGTCTGCTGAAATCTGCAGATCACTGGGCAAACTTTTAGCCTTCGCGTTCGCGAGGGCTATGCCGCGTTCGCGTAGGCTGGGATCAGGTGAATATCGCGTTTTCGAGGGTTGGTGTCGCGTTCGCGTAAGAGGAAGCTGGGAAGCATCGCGTTCGCGATGGTCTGGGCTGGGTTTGCGTATAAGGAATTCGCAAGGCATCGCGAACGCGTGAGGTATGTCGCGTTCGCGTAGAGGAAAAATCCAGGCTGGGGAGAATGGTCTTCGCGGACGCATGATGGTGTGTCGCGTTCGCGATGAAGGACTGGAATAAGGCATCGCGTTCGCGTGGGAGGCGTCGCGAACGCGATGAAGAGATTTGACTGGCAGTGAGTTTAAGTTCAGAACAGAACCAGTCGCGGGTTTAATACCCAAAACCTCCATTTTGGAGTTCCAAGAGAAGAAATTGACGGGAGATTGCTGGGAAATCATCGGGGTTTCGTTGGAGGTAAGTTTTGTGGCTTAATTACATCATTTTTACATGAAATCTTTGGTTAAATCCCTGTAAATGGAAGATTAAAGGTGGGTTTGAACCTTAGGCCTAAATTGAAGAAAAACACTTATTTGAGTGGGCAAATGGAGTCCGATTTTGGTTAATTTGATATGCCTAGACTCGTATCGAGATGAGGATTCCGAATATGTGACTTTTGTAATTTTTCGACAAGCATACCGAAAGTCGGGTTTTGACAACTTTGGGAATTTTGATGTAAATTGAGTTGTTTTGATTGGGTGTCGTCCCATTGGCCTAATTTGTTGTGTTTCTACTGTATTTGATCAGATTCTACACGTGCGGAGCTTGATTCTCGTGGCAAGGGCATTGCGGAGTAGTCGTCGCGCCGTATTAAGGTGAGTAATAGATGTGGGTGATGACCAGCGAGTTCGAAACCCCGGTATACCACTTTGTGACGCTGTATAGCGGCGAGACACGTACTCTCTTGTGAGTGCGGGGTCGATTGTGATTGGGGACTATGGCTTAGTCAGACTTGTACTTGCTCTGATACCAAATTTGTCACGACCCAAACTGGAGGACCATGACTAGCATCCGACCATACTTGCCGAGCACCAACGTACATTTTATCTAACCTTCTTTATTATCTTTTAGGCCGACGAGACCAATATAAATGGTAGACATGGATCATGAACAACCAACAATAAAATATGATTGCATGAACCTACATAACATGGGATGACCAGACAATCAAGAAACTATATACATATGGTACAAGCTACCACGCTAAAATGAAAGACTATACAACAAAAACCAGCCGACAAAGCATACCAAACTATACATGAGTCGACACTTGTCTATGAGCCTCTAAAGGAATATAAGTGCTGCAACATAGCTGGAACAGGGCCCCGACATACCCATAATGTCTATAACAAAAATGCATACCAAGACCAAGGCAAGTCCGGAGAAGGGATCTCGCCAATCACCGCTGAACTGGACAACCTACTGTGATGGGGGAGCTACACCTGCCTGTCTATCAGGACCTGCAGCACGACATGCAGCGTCCACAAATAAAAGGACGTCAATACGAATAAAGTACTGAGTATGTAAGGCAGAGAACCATAAATACGAACAGTAATGTAAGCAAGGATAGAAAATATACAACCTGTAACATCTGAGTACCTCTGAGGGCTACTGACATGAAATACATGATACATATGTATAAATACATAATCTTTTAAAACATACGCCTCTGTGGGCATCATCATTATCATATCGTACCCGACTGTAATAGGCTCGGTAAAAACATACCCGGCCATTATAAGGCTCGGTAGAATCGTACCCGGCCACGTGGAGCTCGGTAAAACCCAACTGATCAGTGGTTGCACAATAGGTGCCGTACCCGGCCGACTATAGCGCGGCTCGGTAGAGTAAAATAGATACATATATATAATGCATGCTCGACTCATGGAAACACCTTGTAGACCTTTCGGAGTGACGTAAGGTCGGTATCCTATGTACACCTTATTAGGACTAACTCTTCACTATGAACCTTATATGAATCAGGAAGTACCAACAAGATTGATAACTTAAGAATAAGAGAAGCAACATCAACTTCAATCGTTCCATAAGAGGGGAAACAATGTAAGTACTCCTAGCTTCTAAGAATAGAATATCTTTGGAAGCTCGTTCATTACATTATGTACAATCGGAGTCGTGCAAAAGAAGGAAAGGGATAGCCACACATACCTTGTATATACTGCCACAACCTCAAGCTATGCAAACGTCACGACTCCTTAGTCTACAATAGGAGAAATGACACTATCGTTAACGTTTAAGCGTCGCAACTATTATGTACCAGCCACAACCTATTTTGTGATGAAACGGACAGCACCTCCCCTATATGTATGACTTCACACCATTCAAAACAATCACCAAACAGCCTAAACAACATCAATAATAAACATATTGAGCCTCCCAAAACAGTCCACACACAACCTAATCACATCATAGATATGACGGCCACTATAGTCGTACCAAATGACCCAAAAATATTATGAAGAACTAGCAGACCACAAGCCAACATATATATGGTGTTTCTCCACACCCTGCCTCCTCCAAAACGCCACAAAACAGTAATAAAAACGCAGCCCAACACACAAAACAGTCCACAAAACAGTCCGCTACAAGTGAATAACTTGAACTCACGGCTTCCGATCACCGTCCCGTGAGTTCTTACATGTATATAACGAATTACCATGAATTTACAGCAGAATAAATGTATGAAATATAGCAGTAAACTCACCTTTGTTGTTGGATAACTCAGCCTTTAACTTGGTTCTTCAAACTCTAGTGTTTACCCCCAATTTGAACTTGAAAGAGAGGGAAAATCAATTAGGGTTTGTGGATAATTTTTGGGAGGAATTTTGCAGGGTCTTAAGTCTAGTTATTTGTGAAATATAAAGAGGTATATATTTCAGAAGATAAGCCTTTTAATGGGCTGCTTTTCTGACCCGAAATTCCCTTCTTTTGGCCGACATTTAACCAAGTAGGTGACTCACCTACTTGCACCTAGCAGCTTGTGCAGTCTCACGAAAATGTCTATATCTCTCTATTCCTATGTCGTATTGATAAACCGTTTAATGCGTTGGAAACTAGACTCATAGATCTTCAATTTGGTGGGTAGATCACCCCGTAATTCCTAGTATATTGGGAGAAAGACTTAATAACATTTGACCTAAAGTTTAGGTAAAACTATGAACCTAAGTTGCAACAACTTTTGTCGACTTTTGTTTCATAACTCGTTTGACTTCAAGAATTATGATACGGATATTATATGATTCAAATACCTTAAATCATGACCTCCTAAGTATACTAAGCATCTATAGGTTTACCCAAAAGTACGAGTTACATCATCCTTGATTCGTTTAACTTCTAATACTTGTTAATCACCCTTATGCACCCTTGTATCACTTAAGATTAATCGGATTAACTTCTTATCATCTCAAGGATAATTCCTTCTTGGATTTGTGTTATCTAACTTATGGAATGAACTAAAGTGTGTGGATATGGGTTGTAACAGAACCTCCTTCTCGGATGGTTGCATATTATATATTGTGATAATGGCCACTCTTGAGCCGAGGAACCCCCTTCTTGGGCGGTTGAGTATACATGTGGGCCGTGAGCCAATTATTGGATCCCGCGAGGATCGTTATCATTGTCTTATCATATTGACATGTTAGTTACTACCAGTCCGTAGCTATTTCTGTTATCATGCTATTTCCAATCTCTGGAACTTGATATTACTGTTTTCAACCGAAAAATGATAAAAGATGTTTTCAAAAACTACTTTTGAGCCTGCGAGGCTGTAATTGCATATTAGCTGACTGGTAGTGGATCGGGTTGCGCGCCGCAGCAGTATATATGTTGGATCGGACTGCACGCCGCAGTGATATTGTGCTTGGGCTGGGCTGTAGGAGCCCCTCCGGAGTCTGAACCCCCACAGTGAGCACGTGTACCCAAATTGGATCGGGCTACGCGCCGTAGCGATCATATCATGCATTGCATTGCATTTTAGCTACATCCGCTAGCTGTTATACTGTTTTGCTGGTACTTGTTAATACAGGTACAGTCGATATTGATTCTGTGACAGGGTATTTGATTACAGCTTTACATAGTGCTTTATTGCGGATTTCTTATCCGCGCTGTCTTACCCTTGTTTATTACCACTGAGTCTGGCAGTACTCATTTTACTCCCTGCACCTTGTGTGCAGATCCAGGTACCTCTCAGCAGTGATCTAGTAGCCGTGCGAGGCGATATTTATGGATATTCGAGGTAGCTGCAGAGTCCGCAGGACCCGATATTCCTTCTTACTGTCTCTTGATTTTGTATTGACTTTTCTTTCCGCACTTGGTATCTTGTAAACCTTTATACACTCATGTTCAGTAGAGGCTCATGACTCTTGACCCTTGGTCTATGGGAGTTGATGTATTATGGGACATGGTTCCCCGTTTTCGTTATATGTATCGCTATTGCTTCGTGATTTGTTATGCTTAAATGGGCTAAAGAGAGCTTCTAGCTCCGTTATTGTTATTGATTGGTCAGGCTGGCTTAGCAATGTGCTGGGCGCCATCACGACCGGATTTGGGGTCGTGACAGGAATGATATAAAAGAAATGTAATAAGTGCCGCTTGGAACATACACTTCGCCAAAACACACTAAATAGCATACTACCAAGACCCGAAATCCCACGGGCAACACAGACTAAAAGAAGAGTACAACTGTGGCTCTATACATCAAGAATGTCTAAACAACGAGAATAAGGGAAAGCAACTGCTATCACTAATGAGAATAAAAGGAGACCCTTCGGATCCGCGTACGTAGCAGATCATACCTCAAGTCTCCTGAAGTGCTGCGGAATCACCTAGTACGAGCCTGCTCTGATGTACCTGGATCTGCACAACAAAAGTGTGCAGAAGAGTAGTATGAGTACACCACAGCGGTACTCAGTAAGTGCCAAACCTAACCTTGATGGAGTAGTGACGAGGAAGGTCAGGGCCCTACTGAGAGATAATAACATAATGATAATAACAATAATAAGCAGTTTAAATAAGATTGAGTCTGAATTAGCAACAATAAAGTAATTACTGCAACCGTCTGCGATTAAGTTGACAACAAGTAACCAACACAACATAAACTCAAATCAACAAGCCCAGAACCTATGGGAATTGAACCCACACTCCCTCTCTATATATTCCACAACTCAGGATCTCCGGGAATGTAACCCACAATCCCTACATCAGTACCTCTAGGTCTCCAGGAATCGAATCCGCAGCCCTAGGATCTCCGGGAATTGAACTCGCAGTCCGTACCTCAATATCTCAGGATCTCCGGGAATCGAACCCGTAGTTCGTATCTCAATAAACTCCGGGTCTCCGAGAATCAAACCCGTAGCCCTTGGATCTTCGGGAATCGAACCCGCAGTCCACAACACTACAACTCCGGGTCTCCGGGAATCGAACCCGGAGCTCTTGGATCTCTGGGAATTGAACCCGTAGTCCACCAACACAAGCAATAAAAAGGAAAGCACAGAGAATTAGGATATGCATAACTACAATTTCACCAAAGCCAGTATCAACAAATATCAAGAAGTTCAAGTAAGACAATTAGGCACTTAGACAGATAAATCCTATCTAACCATGCTTTTCTAACGAATATCAGGTAGATGTCACGATCTAATCAGCTAAGAATAGAAATATCACAAATTGAACAATTCAAGTAAGGTGGGTTCCAACAATCTGCGCATGTACACGCCCGTCACCTCGCGTACAAGGCATTTAAATTAACACATAATATCCTAGGGGAGAAGGTTCCCCCACACGAGGTTAGACAAGCCACTTATCGCGACTCCGGTACGAAACCGCTAAAAGACAACTCTCTTGCCATGAGTATCGGCCTCCATAGGTGTAGTATCTGATCAAAATCAATAGAAATACATCAAAATAGGCCAATTCGGCATTACTCAATCGAAACAATTCGAAATACACCAAAAACCACAAGTTGCCAAAACCCGACTTTCGGTACGCATCTCGAAAAATTACGTAAGTTACATATTCTGGTTCCTTATCTCAACACGAGTCTATGCATATAAAATTTACCAAAATCGGACTCCGTTTGCCCATTCAAATCGAAGATTTACCATAATTTAGGCCTAGGGCTAAAATCCCCCATTAATCTTCCACTAACAGTGAAATACTCAAAGATTCCATGATAAAATAACGTAAGTAGGCCATAAAATTTACCTCCGATGAATACCCGATGAATTCTCAGAAATTTCCCGTGAGTTTCTCTCTCTAAGACTCAAAAATGGCGTTTTTGTGTATGAAACCCGCGACTGAACTGTTCTGGAAATTTAATATAGTGCCGGACAAATTTACCCTATGCGTTCACGTTACTATTCATGCATTCGCGATGCACAGTTCGATCTTCCTCTACGCGAATGCGATGCCTCCCATGCGTTCGTGATGAATAACTTTTCAGCTAGCCGATTTTCTTCTACGCGAACGCATACCCTGGGATGCGAATGCGATGCTTCACCTCTCCCTCCTACGCGAACGTGATGCTCAATCCTGCCTTGCTTACGCGAACGCGGCTAGAGCCACGCGAACGCGAAGGCTTAAAGTCTGCTGCACAGAATCTGCAATTTTGTGCAGATTTTCTAAGTTTCAAATGCCCGGATGATGGTCCGAATTCACCCCGAGGCCCCCGGGACCCCAACGAAAACCACCAACATACTCCAAAACGCGTTACAAACTTGTTCCAATCATAAAAATACGCCCTTAAACACAGAAATCATCGAATTATAGCGGATTCAAGCCTAGGATTCAACTCAAACTTCCGAAACTAACATTCAATAAAAAACCCGACCAAACGATGTCCGAATGACCTAAGAATTTGCAGACATATCCAAAATCACATAACAAAGCTACAGAATTTGTCGGAATTCCATTCTGACTCCCGGATCAAAATCTCGCATACCATTCGGATTTCGCCAAAATTTCAAACTTCGGCATTTCAAGCCTAATTGAGCTACAGACCTCCAAAATACATTCCGAACGCGTTCCCAACCCCAAAATCACCTAACGGAGCTAATGGAACCATCAGATCTCCGTTTTGAGATCGTCTTAACACTGTTTCGAATACATGCTATTTTTTCAACTACAAAGCTCTCATTTAGGGACTAAGTGTCCCAAAACACTCCAAATTCTAGAACCGACCCTCCCGGCAAACCACAATAGCAGAAATGAACTTAGGGAATAGTTAAATTGGGGATCAGGCGTAAATTTCAAAAATGACCGGCCGGGTCGTTACAAGCGCCACTTCTAAACACCACCAAACTAAAATCCCATGACCACCAAGACCCCCTTTTCCCAAATCCTCACTCAATTTCCCTCGAATATTGCCTGAACTTCTCTAATATTAGATCAGAAATGAACCCTAAATCCCCAAACTCCAAAACATTAAGTATATGAAGTTTTGAGGTCAAAATCGACCTTAGTTGTGTGTTCTCTTTAGAGAACACTCGATTAAGGTCTATTCCGGCCACAAATTCAAAGAAAATTGAAGGCTTATTTTGGGACAGTGTTCAAACATTTAGAGGTAGGCTTCCTGATTTTAATTTTTCTAGTTTTTTATTATTACCTTTTTCTACTCCTTTATTTTATTAGAATGTTTATTTGGTAGGTTTTGTTCTGTGATTTTTTTTAGCTTAGTTTATTTTTCTTTTTCGAATTAAAAGATTGATTGATGATTTCGTTTGGCTTTTTTTGTTGCTCAGTAGTTTAATCACGCATAAAAGTATTTCTTGAATTAATTCCTGCTAATTTCGTTGAAAGATCGAAATTGACTCATTTTTCCGTTAGATTTTTCTTTGTTTTAGAGATTGAATAGCCTGGAAATAAGCTGAATTGGGTTTATTTGGCCCATTAATATGGGGCAGTTGGACCCGGAATCTGTCTGGCTTCAAGGGGTAATTAACAAGGGGTTTTAAGGGATGTTTGGGAAAATTGGGTAAGGAATTCTATCAATAATTAAATTAGGGAGCTTCCAATGACCAATAGTGGCAGGGTAGAAATTCCATTACTGCATTTAATTTAAAGGCATTAAGACAATGGTTAATTAAAGAATGAAAAGAATAATCTGGCAGTGGATATAACACTAACTGGAAGCCTTTTAAAAGGTTTGAAATCAAAACTAAAAAAAAGAATACCCTGAAACACTGAAAAGAGAAAATCTGAAGTTGAATATCTTAACATTCTGAAAAATACTGAATAGAAAGAGAGATTAAGAGCTGAAGAGATAGAAAAAAAATAGGTAGAGAAGAATAATAGAAAGAGAGCTTGAGAGAGTTAGGAAAAAGAAGAAAGACACATAGGAGATATCACGACCCAAACCTTGCACTGGTCGTGATGACGCCTCTCATGAAGACAAGGCTAGCCAACTAACCCAACTAGTCTCTTTCAGAAATAGTTAAGCATAAATGAACATAAAAAATATGACTTAATGATATTACTTAACGAAATTACAACCCAACACATCCCTAACCAAGGTGTCACAAGTCACGAGCATCTATAAGAATATAATTCCACCTTACAAGTCTACAAATAGCTTAACAGTAATACTTAATAACACAGAAAGACAGGGGTGCTGCGAACCTGGTAGTCACCTCGCTAAAACCTCTACAACTCTGCCTCCATGTAGCCAATACCCGTTACCAGGTGAATAAATACCTCCAATTGCAGGCGAATTGCATGGAGTAAAGTGAGTACTCCAACTTAGTGAGTAATAAAAGTAAATAATAACTGAGCAGCAAGAAATCACGTAAAGCAACCAACATATTGTATAGAAGCCGGGTATAAGTTTTTTAGAAAACAGTGAAATCTTTAGAAATACCTTGGTTTAGTTCAAATCTCTTTGGAAAATGATTTTTTCAATAATTACAAAAATGATTTCAAAATAGTTAGTGCTGACAAGCACAGAAAATCCGCCCTTCGGGCACAAATACCACATTATAACATGTAAAAAGGCAAATAAGTATGCAAGATGAGCATATAAAAGTTTGCCCCTCGGGCAATATCTAAAACTGTACCAGCCTCTCAGGCTCCCTCTCTTAGATCATTCTCAGAACAGTATCACATAGTAACTTCTCTGACCTACAACCCGATCCACATATCGCTGTGGTGTGCAGCCCAATCCATATCTCAATGCGGCGTGCAACCCGATCCATATCTCGCTACGGCGTATAGCACGATCCATATGGTTCCCCGCACTCACTGTGGGGGTGCAGACTCCAGAGGGGCTCGTACAGTACAAGCGCTATATCAAGCCACCTTGTGGCATATAAAACATGGCTTGAAAGCCTTCTCACATCACTCTCGAGGTTTGAAAGCCTCCTCACATAACACTCGAGGCCTAAAAGCCTCCTCACAATACACTATAGGCCTGAAAGCCTCCCCATAATACATTCGAGGCCTGAAAGCCTCCTCACAATACACTCGAGGCCTGAAAGCCTCCTCACATCACTCAACACATCCTCATATATGGCCCCCGACCTCACTCAGTCTAGAAAACATCATAAGCCCCTCGACCATCAATAAAAATAGTAGTGCTCAGCCCAATTAACAATGAAAAATATCATTTTAGTCGCAAAGTTTAATTAAAACGGCTAAGTTTGTAAATCATTATAATCAACAGGATTGAGTTCAAGTGGTATGTCAAATAGTGAGGAAATAGTGATAAAATCCCCGAAGGGTTTAAATAATTGGCACGAAGACCAAATATGGCAAGCAACCCAAATCATGATACTAACAAATAATTTTTAGTCAAATACGCGGTAAAGTCATCAATCGGGATGGACCAAGTCACAATCTCTCAATGATGCTTTACCCTACGCTCGCTATCCGACGTGCAAGTAACCTCAATATAGCACTACGGTGTGCAATCTGGGGTTTCAAACCCTCAGGATATCATTTACAATCATTATTCTCTAGCTCGCGACGGCTTTGCCCCTCAAATCGGCCTCCATGCGCGTCGAATCTATCCAACATCAGAGCGAATACATCACAATATACCAATAGGACAATACCCAATCAAAAACAATGAAAAATAGCAAAAATCATGAAATTAGAAAAACTCGAGCCTCGTGCCCACTTCTTAAAAAATTAGAAAATTAACATCACCGGATTCCTCATCTCGCCACGAGTTCATACATACCAAGAACACTCAAATCCGAGCTCAAATGACCTATCAAATCCCAATTTGAAATATCAAATTCTCGAGCCCTAGTTCATAAATTTTAGGCTTAATTTCCATGAATTTCTAGGTAAATTTCACATAATAATCGTGTTTCAAAGTCACATAACTCACCTCCAATCAATCCTAGTCGAAATCAACTTTAATTCCTATCTGATAGCTCTTAAGGTTGTTCAAAAATGGTTGAAAATATTCCAAGCTCGCGGATAAAATGTTATTTTAAAATCCTTCTGCCCAGGCCCTTTTCCGCTTCTCCGACCCAGATACCGCATATGCGATTACCGCTTATGCGGCAATTTCTCCGCTTCTGCGGATTCTTCAAAATTCCTCAGGATCGCTTCTGCGGTTATTTTTTGCTCTTGCGGACACCGCATCTGCGGGAATACGTCCGCTTCTGCGAAATTCCTCCAATTGGTCAAGTCCAAACCTGCGACCCCTTCTTCGCATCTATAGAACCGCATCTGCAATCCCATTTTCGTAGATGCGAAAATACCAGAAACCAGCTGACCTTTAACATGCAAAAATTCCAAAACTCTTTGTTTAACCATCCGATCTCACCCCGAGGCCCCTGGGACCTCGACAAAAAACACAAACATGATCCAATACCTTGTTCAAACTTTCTCCAATCATCAAAACACCACGATTAATACTAAAACAATTAAGTTACATCAAATCCAAGCCTAAGTTCTTCAAATTCTTCCGAAACTCGCATTCGATCAAAACCCAACCAAATAACCTCCGAATCACCTGAAAATTTTTACATATATCCAAAATCACCTAACGAAGCTACAACACTCTCAGTATTCTATTTCGACCCTTTGATCAAAATCTCACCTATCAACTGGAATTCACCAAAATACTAACTTCTCTAATTCAAGCTTAGTTCTACACCAGACCTCCAAAATCAATTCCGATCACACTACTAAGTCACAAACCAACCCCGAAGCTAACCGAATAACCGAAAATCGCATCCAAACCCTCTAACTCAATAGTCAACATCCGATTGACTTTTCCAAAAACAAGCCTCCCTTAAAGAGACTAAGTGTCTCATTTTCTACCAAACCAATCCAAATCAACTCTAACACACCAAATACTGATAATGAAACATAAAGAAGCATAAAATAGGGGAAACGGAGCAGTAACTCCTGAGATGACGGGTTGGATTGTCACATCCTCCCCAACTTAAGCAAATTCTCGTCCTCGAGTGTACCCAGAGTTGTCCTAGAAGCCAACCAATAGCTGAATGACCTTACCAAGCATATACTTGGGGGTGGTCCTATGTCACCCTATCCCGCATATCCGATAACACAATATAGCTGGAATTTCCCAATCCATCTAGTCTATAAACCATAAAACTACATTGCTTTTCCAAATCACACACAAGATCAGAACCTTACAACTATACTCAGAACAAGCGCGAACCAGTAGTAATAACCCATATCTACAACCTCAGGTGCAATCATATGATATACCACATAACCCAAACACTCGAAACAATAACTTCTATTCATAGCAGTTGCCCACAACACCCGAATATCGGTGGAAAACCTCTTATAAACTAAGGTATTATTATAATACATTCATATACTACCATCGATAAATGAAACACGCAATAAACTGTAACAATTTCTCAAGTCAACCATTCATGAAGCCATTCCCTTTTTGACTAATACCAGAGCAGATTCTGAGTCGAACCTCGATATTATCCTTCCAAAAAGTTGAAATCAAATCTGTTCATATTCATTAGTGACCCCAACGATCACCTCGAATCCAACACACCACTCTGGTGATATGACACATCAATATAGGCCTAAGCCACAACTTGCTTAATTGCGCACCAATAAGAAATGGTCTGAACATACTCAAATCATAAAAAAATGACTCAAACAAAAGAGATGTACCTTAAGCTTATCAAAACCATCACAACACAAGGATGAGACCCCGTCTTACACCATAGAAATAGAACACCTGAATCTACCCCGAAAGGTCATACTTCCATGTAGCCTCACTACAAATGCACGATCATATCCGAACACTGTTACATCTGAAACACCTCAAGTCATTATGCTCAAATTGACAGCCACGCACAATTTGATATCTGGAACCCAAGCAAATCATTACACCCATGGTGAAACAAATAACACATGCCATGCAAGCCTGATAGAACATAACAGGTATGTCAATCACCGAGCATACTCAATTACTCTTCCCGCTCAACTTTCACTATAAATCCACAATAGAAACGCACCATATGTGCCCATAACCAACAAATCATAGTGTCTCACCACACCAAAAAGAAACTCATAGCTCTCTTTAGATCACTAACAAACTCAATAATGATCAAATCAACATATCCCTCAACAATACAATTTGGGGCCAACCAAGCCAACTCAAGCTAAACACGTATCCACATTGGCCTGCATTGAACTCATCATCAAGGAAGCCTGCAGCTGCTCCTTCCACTACTACATCTCCTACTAGAGCCATTGAACTCATCATCAAGGAAGCCTGCAGCTGCTCCTTCCACTACTACATCTCCTACTAGAGCCATACATATGATGACCAATACCAAATCAATACTGAAATCCACAACATAATCTGGCGATATGTCCAGTCACAAGAAATACATCCAAAAAGTCCCTCAACGTAGAAACCTCTGCACTGACATCCATCACGAAGGCCCAATTAAGAAAAGTAGTCCTCCTCAGCTATCCGATGGTCTTTGAAATACAAACAACTCTGCTAGAACATAATCCGATGCACCTCGCTACTCAACCTGTGGCATTTTCAGCATAGCCCATAGCATAATAGTTCCGAATCACCCAACACTAAGACACCCAGTCTAAATTCCAAAATCACCTCCAAAATCTAACATACTAGCAAATAAAGGTCCACTCGGGCCTCCAAATCCTGATAGCCGCTAAACGGTACCGATACATACAATCCACAACCATAACGTAGCTTGTACATGAGAACTCCTAGTCTCTAACTCCATATAACAAATGAATCATCGTACCTGATCCCAACTTTTGTCGTCTGACTGCACACCAAACCTTAAATACCTCATCATTCCACATTAGATACTTTAAAATATCCCTAGGCCACCAAACAAACTCGAATATCACAGTCGATCCAACAAAAAAGTGCCATCAACTTAATCACATTACCCTTTTCCTGAACATATACTATTGGAAAATCACTCCCCAATTAGCAGTACCATTTCCTTAACCATCTAAGTCTACCTGTTGCCTAAGAATGTTATGATTCCCCTTTCGTAAACTGAACCGTAACCCATCTAGACAACAAATTCCACTAATCTCATTTAGAAGAAAATCATTACAAGCCTCATGCTCCGCATGCCCATAGAAAATATACATCTCCAAACCACAGTAAAAACCAACATGAACTCTCTCCCAATTACATTTGCATAACTAAACTGCCAGAACTTAATCCTTCTAACTACACTAAGCTAAGCATGCCGTCGGAACTCAATAGCCTTGCTGGAAAATACATGTACGAACTCAATGCCTCGAAAAAACACAAAGGATTAATCATGTCCTTTCCATACCGATTCGGTCTACTATCAAGCTACTTTATCTATCTAGATTTCCTTCTGGTTCATTTCAACTTGATATGCCCTCTTGTTGTAGTACCACAATCTCAACCCAGGCTCACTACCCTAGACTCAAGCACAGAACCACACTGAATAAAACAGATATGCCATTGAATACCCTCTCAATATCCCCAGAAACAACACTGAAGAACTTCTTGCGAATCTGAATTAGTTACCTTTACTTTCCTGATACTAATACATAGAATCCCATAATTAACATAGAAACACCACAAATCTGAACCTCTTCCAATAAAAACACAGTTTCTACCCGCACATGCAACTTTGAAATACCTGTTTGTTCCCTATAGAATCTTGAACATATTAGAACCATTCTCAACAGTCATTCACTCTTATCCAAACTAAAAATTACTTGACCGAATGAACAGAACCACTCGTTCCTCATTGGCACTCTAACACCACAAATTGTGATCCTCATCCCACGACAAACAAACATCTTCCTGCTCCATGCACCAAGCATTTTTTACCAGCATCATCTTAAGACGTCCTCTGATTCTCACACCTCTACAAAGCACCATATAACCTTTGTCAAAAAATTTCTTCACTCGTGCCATTCCCGGCTTAATTTCTATGACCAAAATTGATTCGCTAGCATGCCTCAAATCGGAACCAACATAGCACATAACAATACAATCAGCTAATCAACATCAACCTCCCCAACTTGGCTCGAAGTCATATATCAGGATACACTCAACAACTTATAACACTTTTACTCTAATGACGCCACAATACCATAATATGATTAAACTCAAATCATTTACAAGTTTGTGAAAACACAGATCATCTGTTACTGTAATCCTCTTCAAATCTCGCATTCATGCCTACATCACTTGAATCCCATATATTAACACCTAAGGATCATTCCACTTAAGAACACTCCGCAGGAGATAACCCATCTACTTCGCCTCAATTTAATATTTCTGCATACCTTCTACCGTCATACACATTACACAGTCATTTAGTCTTCCTTGGTCTGAACTCATACCACCACATGAAATGCACTTCACTCCCTAACTAAGAAACATGAAACAATCCTTCACGTGCCCATAATTCGGCCTACACATCAAATTACAATAGGAAATGAACACTTAACAGTTCATCTATTATTCAACAGACTTCTTCATCACTTCTAAGTTACATAAATACATCTTGCAGTGCGAACATACTCATTACATGGCTATCCAGCCGTCACTTCCACTAATAGGAACAATATCGAAAATATAAGTTCAAATTACTTACTCATACAATTAGCACCTCGGTGCTCAAGCCGTAGGAAAAGATTCGGCCTCAAGTCCTCTAGACTGGCCCTACACCAAACTCATAGAGATCACATCTCACCCCTAGATCGAGTAATCACAAGCCATCAAGGAACATCTGATATTGAGCGCTCATGCGCTCACACAAATGTGTGGAAGGGATTTCAAAAGTTTCTTTTCAAGCTAAATTAAAGATGTACGATAAGAATTCCAAGAATGTAAACTTTTCCTAAATGTTTTGTAGCCTCTCGAGGATAAATACAAACGTCTCCGTACCGATCCACGAGACTCTACTAAACCTGCTCATGATTCGTGAGACCTAGTAACCTAGGCTCTGATACCAACTTGTCACAACCTAAACCCTGCACTGGTCATGATGGGACCTCTCGTGAAGACAAGGCTAGCCAACTAAACCAACTAGTCTATTTCAAAAATAGTTAAGCAAAAATATGACTTAATGATATTAATTAACGAAATTACAACCCAACACAGCCCTAACTGAGATGTCACAAGTAACGGGCATCTATAAGAATATAATTCCACCTTACAAATCTAGAAATACACTAAACAGTAATAGTGAATAACATAGAAAGACATGGGTGTTGCGAACGCCGGCAGTCACCTCGCTAAAACCTTTACAACTCTACCTCCATGCAGCCAATACCCACTAACAGGTGAATAAATACCCACAACAGCACGTGATGTGTAGGGAGTAAATTGAATAATCCAACTCAGTGAGTAATAAAAGTAAATAATAACTGAGCAGCAAGAAATCACGTAAAGTAACCAACATGTTGTATAGAAGCCGGGTATAATTTCTTTGAGAAAATGGTAAAATTTGTGAAATCTATAGAAATACCTTATTTCAGTTCAAATCTCTGCTAAAAATAATCTTTTCAATAATTACGAAAATGATTTCAACACAGTAAGTCCTGATAAGCACAGAGAATCCACCCCTCAGGCACAAATACCACAATCTAACCTGTAAAAAGACAAATAAGTATGCAAGATGAGCATATAAAAGTTCGCCCCTCAGGAAATATCTAAAATTGTACCAGCCCCCCGGGCTCCCTGTCTCAGATCACTATCAGAACAGTATCATATAGTAACTGCTGCGGTGTGCAGCCCGATCCATATGGGTACCCACGCTCACTATTGTAATGACCCGGCCGGTCGTTTTTGAAATTTACGCCCCGATCCCCAATTTAACTGTTCCCTTAAGGTCATTTTTGCTATTGTGGTTTGCCGGGGGAGTCAGTTCTGAAATTTGGAGCATTTTGGGACACTTAGTCCCTAAATGAGAGCTTTAGAGTTAGAAAATGGTCCGTAGTCGGAACAGTGTTAAGACGACCTCGGAACGGAAATCTGGTGGTTCCATTAGTTCCGTTAGGTGATTTTGGGGTTGGGAGCGCGTCCGGAATGTATTTTGGAGGTCCGTAGCTCAATTAGGCTTGAAATGCCGAAGTTTGAAATTTTGGCGAATCCGAACGATTGGTGAGATTTTGATCCGGGTCGGAATGGAATTCCGGCAATTTCTATAGCTTCGTCATGTGATTTTGGATATTTTCGCAAATTTTCATGTCATTCGGAAGTCGTTTGGTCGGGTTTTAGATCGAATGGGTAACTCGGAAAGTTCTAAGAGGCGGAATTGGGACCGAAGGAGCGGTCAAGAGGCGGAATTGGGAAATCCGCAGAAGTGGATGCATGATCGCTTATACGAGACCGCGGAAGCGGACTCTAGTTTGCAGGAGCGAGATTTATCGCAGAAGCGGCTGCTCGATCGCAGAAGCAGATGCGCAGAAGCGTCCCTGGGATCCAGAAGCGAAATGGGCCAGCCAGGCCTGGGGTTCGCAGAAGCGACAAAGTGTGGCGAAAGCGGTCCCGCAGAAGTAGAAAATAGTCCGCAGAAGCAAAAATCGCAGAGGGTTTAATTATACCAGAAGTTAGAAATTTCAGAAACATTCCAAACATTTGAGGGCTCGGCTTAAGGTGCAAATTAGGTGATTTTGAAGGAGAATTCGAGGGGTTTCTTCAGGTAATCAATTATGGACTCCAATTATGATTGTTATTGATAATATTATGCAAGTTTTTCATGAAAATGGAAGAATTTGGAGTATTTAATGTGGGTTTTCACCCTAGTCTTAAACCTTAGAAAAATCAAAGGTTTGAATGAGCAAATGGAGTCCGAATTTAGTAAACTTTATATGCTTAGACTCGTATTGAGACGAGGGTTCCGAATATGTAACATTCGTAGTTTTTTTAGAATCGTACCGAAAGTCGGGTTTTGGCAACTTGTGGGTTTTGGTGTATTTTGAGTTGTTTTGATTAGTTAATGCCCAATCAGCCTATTTTGATATGATTCTATTGATTTTTATCAGATACTATACCTGTGGAGGCCGACATTCGCGGCAAGAGAGTTGTTTTTAGCGGTTTTGTACCGGAGTTGAGGTAAGTGGCTTGTCTAACCTCGTGTGGGGGAACTTTCACCCCTAGGATATTATGTGATAGTTTAAATGCCTTGTACGCGAGGTGACGGGTGTGTACATGTGCTGATTGTTGAACACATACTTTACTTAAAATGTCCGAATAGTGATATCCCTTCTCTTAGCTGATTAATTCGATATTCTTACCCGGTAGTAGTTAGAAAAGCATGATTAGGTACTATTTAACTGTCTAGTTGCCTAATTGTCTTAGTTGAGCTTCTTAATAATTGTTGGCACTATTTTTCGGTGAAGTTGTAGTTAAGCATATTATATTCTCTCTGTGTATTCCTTTATTTGTTGTGTTTAAGGACTGCGAGTTCAATTCCCGGAGATCCCAGGGCTGTGGATTTGATTCCCAGAGACCCGGAGTGATATTGTTGTGGACTGCGGGTTCGATTCCCAGAGATCCTGATGTTATTGAGATATGGACTGCGGGTTCGATTCCCGGAGATTCTGATGTTATTGAGATATGGACTGCGGGTTCGATTCCCGGAGATCCCGATGTTATTGAGATATGGACTGCGGGTTCGATTCCCGGATATCCTGAGCTATTGATATATTATTGAGATGTGGACTGCGGGTTCAATTCCCGGAGATCCTGAGATTTTATTGAGACATGGGCTGCAGGTTCGATTCCCGGAGACCTAGGGGTACTGTTAATGGGACTGTGGGTTCAATTCCCACAGGTCCTGGACTTGTTAATTGAGTTTGTTACTTGTTGTTAGCTTAATTGTAGACGGTTACAGTAATTCATTTTATTATTGTTATTTCGGAATTATTATCATTTAAACTGCTTATTATTGTTATTATCATTTTGTAATTGTTTTCTCTCAGTAGGGCCCTGACCTTCCTCGTCACTACTCCATCGAGGTTAGGCTTGGCACTTACTGAGTACCGTCGTGGTGTACTCATGCTACTCTTCTGCACACTTTTGTTGTGCTGCTCCAGGTACATCAGGATAGGCTCATACCAGGTGATTTAGTAGCGCTTTGGGAGACCTCGAGATATGATCTGCTACGTCCGCGGATCCAGGGGCCTTTCTTCTACTTTGATAGTATTAGTAGATATTTTTCCTTCACTTCGTTGTTAGATACTCTTTATACATAGAGCCACAGTTGTATATTCTCTTTTAGTCTATGTTACCCGTGGGATTCCGGGTCTTGGCGGGGTTATATACAGTGTTTTGTTTTTGACGGGTGTATGTGCCAAGCGGCACGGATTACATTCCTTTTTTTATTATTTTTCCGCTATTTATTATTTAATGTTCATAACTTGTATATTCCGCAACATGTTAGGCTTACCTAGTCGTGGGGACTGGGTGCCATCACGACATGTTCACAATTGGAGAACTAGGGTCGTGACAAGTTGGTATTAGAGCTCTAAGTTCATAGGAGTCACGGTTACTTAGAGTCTCGCTGATCGATACAGAGACGTCTGTATTTATCTACGAGAGGCTATGTAACTGTTTAGGAAACTTTTCAATTCTTTCAATTCCTTATCGTGGGCCATTTATTCTGCTGGAGCCTATATCATATGTTTTTTTGCATCCACTCGTGTATTGAAATTGCACACTCGGTATCATGTATGCGCCGACGGTTCGTGACGCTGCAGAGAGATCTCAAGGAAGTCAAGAATTTACTCAACCATTGTTACCGCGTGTCATCCATATCGGTAATGCAAGAGAATTGAGAGATCTTCAATTGTGAACATGGGGGTGCACTAGGTTCTGACATTCAATTGATAAGTACAGTCTTGAGAATGTTTACTTAACTGCATAATCGTCACAGTAATGGTAGAATCACAAGGTGGATGTGGATCTAAAGATAGTTGGTGGTAAGAAAGACTATATGGTTCATATGAGATTTCTATTTAGCGAAGGATTCATCCAGCAAAGATACTGGGGGAAATGAGTTTAACTGTCTTAAGAAGGACATGTACCAAACGAATGTCTTGGGCTGTATTATGATGAATACGTACAAATGATAAAGGCTATTGTCATGGATTAGCAAGATGTATATTAAAGCTTCGTGCCAAGTGAAAGGATTCCACTATCAACGATCAGATTATGGGTCATGTGTCATATCAGATTTGGCCTGCGATGTATCTAGGTGTTATTCAAAAGGCTCTTTGAAACTTGTGGATGGGCAAGAGTTGAGGCTCGTATGGTATGATGTTGGGACTTTTGATGTTCCTGTGTCCCTAATAAATTCTACCTTTCATTATCAACAGGGAAGATTTCGGCAAGGGCTACATGGTGCTTCGTAGGTGTGAGAATCACATTATGTCTTAAGCTATCACGGAGCGAGAAGATGTTTGGTTGTATTGGGATGAGGTCATACCCTATGGTGTCAGAGTGCTAATAGAGCACATGTGATTATGTTCGTTGGATCAAGTGAATTGCAGTTGAATAAGAGTAGATGACTTGAGCGAATGTTTCTAATATGTTCGAGAGTCGTGTAATAGTGGCTTTGAGCTAAGTGGGAGAGTCCCACCACTTTCGATTGGGTCTCATGGTTAATTACCTGCGTGAATTATGGAAAATAGCGTATTAATGGGTTATTGCAGCCATGGGAAAGGACCATGTGTGGTAATTTGAGTATATGTATTGTTGAATGCATGTTATGGTTAGCCTTACTGGCTCACGTTCAAACTTGAGGGAGGATTCATGAATTACACCTCGTATATGTGCAGGTTGCGAGGGAAGTGGTTCAGCTGGGGGCTTTATTGAGAGGGTATTCACATGTTATAAAATTTAGTAGAGTTGGTTGCGTACTAGGGCAAGTCAGGGCCGGATGGCTCTCAATAGCGGTCCTAGTGAATTCAAGAGGTAAAGTGTGGTTCTTGATAATACTGACACTATAAGTACAATTGGGAGTCAAATTTTTGAAGCAACTTATGAAGAAAGGGCACAAAACATTCTATGATGTTTTGACTTGTGGTGTAGTATTCGAGAGACATGAAATGGTCGTCGTTCTTGAGATAACATGGCCTCATGATTTAAGGTCACTCAGGGTGAGTGCGGTTGGAATAAGTTAGGTATTGAAGGGAGATATTAACATTTCAAAGGTAATCCAGGATAAACTGGAAGGAAGTAAATTAATTAGCCATAGTTGAGTTGGCATATTGGTTCAATGATCGGTTCATGCAACGTGATCGAGTTATGCATGTGATTCGTGGCGGTGCATTTGAGACTTGTCGGCCGCAGTGATTGATGTTATTCTGAAGTATTCTTCTGTTAGGGGCCTGTTATGAGTAGGCAGATCTCGGGAAGGGTTATGGTGGCTTGGACCACTACTTAGAGATTGGCATATTCGATGGTTATGAGAATTCGCCTGTATGTTGCTATAGTTCTCCTGAAGTGAGTTAAATGGAAAGTCTTATGTGATGAAGTATTAGCCTATCGTCAGTTCTAGAGTTGTGATGGAAATCGTGTCTATCGTATATCGGCACGTGAGAAGCAGTGAGTGGTATATAATTTGAAGTAAGGGCCAAGGTCACATCTTGGTCAATGAATGTGATATATATATATAGAGCTCGAATGAGCAGGAAAAGAGTTTCAGTGTTTTGAGTAAGATGGGTATGAACGTCAGTATCACTTGAGATTGGTGTTCTGCGAGAAAGGCTTTGCATCCCGGTTAGGGACTCCTGATCGATTTTCAGCGTTAGTGCAGTCGGTGGTTTGAATGTGTAGGCCTGTTAATTATTCAGAGGATGGTGGGAGCTTATCCCACAAGAATATTGTGTAGGTGTGACATGTAGTCATTTGATTAATTAGAAATTTAAACCAAGTATGAGGATCTTGGTAATGTCATCCATTTGAGAATTTATGCCTGAAGAGCACACTGCTTATTGGGTTATAGACCTGTAAAATATTATTGGCTTAGCTTGGCACGACCATGATAGACTTAAGGTCGGTGGACAGATTTAAATGTGGAAGTGAGCCTTACGTCGGGCCAGTTATGTTAATCTAAACAATGCGCTCCTTATGGAGGGAGAGTCGTAGTCTTATTTCGTGGTTAGTTAATTCATGTAAAGATATATTACGCCGTACGAGTTGTGAGATGGCTTGGTAAATTCCTTATGCGTTGAGGTTCCTCTCAGCGGTGATGTTACATGAGCATGATGGCTCTTGAGACTTAGATTATGTATCGCACCTCAGTTGTGCTTGAGTTTGTAGCCTATAGCGCTATATGTTTTCCTTATGAATGATATCATGCACCTTAGTGTACTTATGATCGATATTCAGTATTTTGATATGATGAGCTATTCAGCTCGACGTATGGCTCCTGGTGTGAGTGATTAGTGTATATGGTAACCTGAGGGTTCGAAACCCCGGGTTAGCACATTGTGGCGCTAGTAAGGTGTGGCTCGCACCCCGTGGCAGGTGCGGAATTGATTATGATGGGGGATTGAGATTTGGATCATCCCGGATATGAGTAACATGTTATATGTGGTTGAAACACACACTGTGTTAGATATATTGTGGGCTGTAAGCGATGTTTTGGGGCCTTGTGGCGACCTATAGTATCCCTAGAGGATAGATGTATATATGTGATAGCTTGATTTGCTTAATCACTGATCTCAGTCCTGGTTTGAAATCACCTTATTGAGATGCTAAGTCACCTGTTTTTGAACTGTTGTGTGACTTATTGTGACGACCCAAAGGGGTCATCACTTATTTAATTAATCATTTCGAGCTTCTGAGGCCTTGAAAACCTCATTCTATGTTGCATCGATTTACGTGCACAATCCGAGCATGTAGCCGGAAAGATTTTGTGATAGAAAATTTGAATTCTATGAGAAATTTGGATAAAAATGATATTAATATTGATATGGTTGACTTCGGTCAACATTTGTGGTAAACGGATCCGGACCCGAGATTGGATGGTCCCGAGAGGTCCGTAGGAAAATACGGGACTTGGACATGTGTCCGGAGTCGAATTCTGAGGCCTAGAGCCCAAGTTATGAATTTTTATGTGAAATTGTTTTTGACGTAATTATTAAAGGAAATAAATTAATTGACCTTGGTATCGGGCTCGTATTTTGGTTCCGACGCCCAGTACAAGTCTTAAATATTATATATGTGATTTCTATAAAGTTTGGTGACATTCGGATGTCGTTTGAGATGTTTTGGACCTTGAGTTCCAATGTTAAGAAGTTTTGAAAATCAAAAGTATGAAAATCATGAGTCGAGGCTTGATTTGATTAAAACGAAGTGATATTGGCGATATGATCGCACGAACAAGTCCATAATGTGTTTTCGAGGTTGTGTACATGTTTGGTTTGGAGCCCGGGGGGCTCGGGTAAAGATTTGATAGGCCGTTGGATGAAATTCTGAATTTTTGCACCGCTGGTTTTTCACCCAGCTGTTGGCTTCGCAATTGCGAAGTATTTCTCGCAATTGCGAAGGGGGCAGTACAAGGCAGGGCTCGCAAATGCGAACCCTGATCGCAAATGCGAAGCCCCATTGACCCAGCCTTGTTCGCAAACAATTGTTCGCATTTGCAAAGGTCCCCAGTGCCAGCCTATGTTCGCAAATGTGAACATTCCCCATACTGCCTTGGTTCGCAAATGCAAACCATTGTTCGCAAATGCGAACACTGCCTTATACAGCATGTGTTCGCAAATGCGAACATTAGTTCGCAAATCCGAACTGCCAGTGTTCGCAAATGCGAACAAATGTTCGCAAATGCGAACTTCCCAGCCTTAGATTATTTTTCAAACTCCAGAAATTGGTTGGGGTTCGCAATTGCGAACCCATGTTCGCAAATGCGATCACAAAGACCTGAAAAACGCGAATTTCACTCATTTCTTCACATTTTACAAAAACAAAACACCCATTTGCGATTCTTCAAGGATTTCTTCTTCATCAAAACGATTGTAAGTCACTTTTTACTTAATTCTTTCAATTCCTAACATCATTAAACATGTTTTTCATAAGAAATCAATGATTTTCATGGTAGAATTCTTGTTTTTGTTAGAAAATAGGGTTTTTTCATAAATTGGGGAATTGGACCTCGAATCGAGGTCCGATTTTGAAACAAATTATATATATGAACTCGTGGGGGATGGGTAACCGGATTTTGGTTCTAACCCCGAATTCCGACCATGTGGGCCCGGGGTTGAAATTCACTATTCATGGCATAATGTTGTAAAAGTTGTATTTGGTATTAAGAATTAGTTTGTTGAGTAGAATTGATGATATTAAATCAATTGTGTATAGATACGGTTGGATTGGAGCCAAATTGAAAGAAAAGACATTTCCACGGAGTGAATTGTTCATAAGCATTCGAGGTAAGTGTTTGTTCTATCCTAGCTTGAGGGAATAGGATTATGTGTTATGTGTTATGTGATCGAGTGCGGTGTATGGGCCGTGGTGACGAGCATCCATACACTGGCGTCTAGTATGACCGTGAGTCGTTGGAAAATGATTATTTTGAGATATATTACAGATGAATTGTTATTGTTCTCCCTTGTTGGGACTTGTTGCGAAGATAATTATTGATTGCCCTTGATGGGACGGTTTATGAATTACTGTTTCTTTCTTTGCCCTTAACTGTGATTGTTATTTGGGTGAGGAAGAGTGATAATGCATGAACGAAGGGTGATGCCGTGCCATGTTTATTTATTTATGCACGAAGGTTAATGCCGTGCCATGTTTATTTATTGATTATGCACGAAGGATCATGCCGTGCCCTGTTATTGAACCATGTACGAAGGATCATGCCGTACTATGGATGCGAGGATGAGAGTAAAAGCACGAAGGGTGATGCCGTGTACTTTATTTGTTTATTTGGTGAGGATGAGAGTAAAAGCACGAAGGGTGATGCCGTGCACTTTATTTGTTTATCTGGTGAGGATGAGAGTAAAAGCACGAAGGGTGATGTCGTGCAATTGCTTGCTATTTCTTGAGTTGATATTACTTGTGTTTACATTATACTTTGTTTTTCCTTGTGAATTTATTAACTGTGATTAATTGTTGAATTCTTTGAGATATTCTTTATTGTGTTAATACTTGATTATTTCTTGTTATTTTGTGATACACATATATAGATTGAATTGCACAGGTTTATGTGAGTGTCTGGTCCTAGGCTTGTCACTACTTCACCGGGATAGGCCAGGCACTTACCAGCACATGGGGTCGGTTGTGCTGATGCTACACTTCTGTGCGTTTTTGCACAGGTCCAGGTTACGATCAGGAGCAGCAGCAGCAGTAAATAGATTGCGTTGGAGTTGATCATATTTGAGACCGAGGTAGCTTGCAGACGTCCGCAAGCCCGGCGTCTCTCTCTTTATTTATGTTATTAGCTGGAGTCTCTTTGTTCCGAGACAAACAGAATTGTGTTATATTTCTTTCAAACTTTTATGTGTAGTATTCCATAGTAGTTTGTGAGTTGGTGACTCCACGTCTTGGGTAGAGGATTTCTGTATGATTTTCATCTTGTGTTTTGTTATTTCCATTTCGATAAAGTATTCCGCATTTATTTAATTAAAATTGTGTTAAAAACAGGATAGTATGAATACAGTGGCTTGCCTAGCTACCACGAGTAGGCGCCATCACGATCCCGATGTTGGGGAAAAATCCGGTTCGTGACAAGTTGGTATCAGAGCTCTAGGTTACATAGGTCTCACCACTCACGAACAAGCTTAGTAGAGTTTGAGAGGTAGGTACGGAGACGTCTGTACTTGTCCTCCAGAGTCTATTGAGTTAGGAAAGAGTCTCTCATTTGTTCTTTCTTGTCGTGCGACTTGTTCCTCAATTACCGATTGAATTTCTATTCTGTCCTTTCGCAGATGGTGAGGACACGCGCTTCTTCGTCCGCTGACCAGCAGCCCGAGCCCCAGGCAGCTCCCGTGAGGGGCAGGGGCCAAGGCCGTATCAGAGGCCATGGTAGGGGTAGAGCTCAGCCCCAGGCAGCTACTCCAGGGTGGAGCCTCATATTGAGATTGACGAGGAGGTTCCGGTTCCAGCAGCTCCAGTGGGCCCAGCTCAGGTCCCAGGAGAGGCTTTATTTACCCCGGATCTCCGGGATGCTTTGGTCAGAATAGCGGGATTCATGGACAGCATTGCCAGAGCGGGTTTATTATCAGTTGCCCCAGCCACTTCTCAGGCTGGAGGAGGGGCCCAGACTCCTATTGCTCATACTCCAGAGCCAGTAGCTCCTCAGCCTCAGGCACCAGTAATTCAGCCAACTGTGGCCACTCAGTCAGGTACCACAGCTCATGCCGGTGATGGAACGGCCATGACTTCTGATTTGTTATGGAGGCTTGATCGGTTCTCCAAGCTATTTACCACTACATTCGGTGGAGCCGCATCAGAGGATCCTCATGACTTCTTATTCAGTTGCCATGAGATTCTCAAGACTATGGGGATTGTGGAGACAAACGGAGTTGACTTCTGTACCTTCAGGCTTGCAGGATCCGCCAAGACTTGGTGGAGAGATTATTGCTTGACTCGACCAGCAGGGTCCCCAGCTTTATCATGGGACCAGTTTGCGGAACTATTTATGGAGAAGCTTCTCCCTGCTACTCAGCGGGATGTACTTCGGAGGCAGTTTGAGCGCCTCCATCAGGGCACTATGACAGTTACACCGTATGAGACGAGATTTATCGACTTGGCTCGTCATGCGATGGTGATACTTCCCACGGAGCGGGAGAGGGTCCGCGATTTATAGACGGGCTTAATCGACCGATTAGACTCCGGATGGCTACGGGCGCGGGGAGTGACATATCATTTCGGGAGGCGGCCAATGCAACACGCGAGTTGAGATGGCTCTTGCTAGGGAGGCGGTTATTCTTCGTACAAGAGGCCTCGTCATTCGTGCAGAGTTTGGTGGTTCTTCCTCCGGCAGCAGAGAATCCTTTGATAGAGGCCGGTCCCTCCGGGCCTTTTCATTCCGCCCTTCGAGCTTCACAGGGGGTGGACCCGGTGATCGTGGTGTTCGGGGGCATTATTCAAACCAGTCTCCTATTAATGCTCGGCCGCTTCAGAGTGTTCGTGGAGGCCATTCAGGTCGTCAGCGCCAGTGGCCCCATCAGCCCAAGAGTTGCTACGGTTGTGGTGACCCATGTCATTTTATCAGGAATTGCCCTCTAGCAGCGGGCAACTCTCAGCAGCGAGGTCCTCGTCCTATGATTCGGGCCCCAGCTGACCCTCAGCCTGCCCAGCCAGCCAGAGGCGGGGGTAGAGATTATAGAGGTGGAGGTCGAGACCGTAGAGGTGGAGACCGTCCAGCCAGAGGTAGAGGTCAGCCAGTTGATGGTCGTCCTAGAGACGCAGCTCATAGGGGAGGTGCAGATCCCCGATTCTATGCTTTACCAGCCAGGCCAGAGGCAGAGGCATCAGATGCTGTGATTACAGGTACTATTCTTGTGTGTGGCGGAGGTGCTTCAGCATTATTTGACCCTGGATCTACATATTCCTATGTGTCTTCCTACTTCGCACCGTATTTGGCTGTGCCCAGCTATGCTCTGGATATTCCAGTTTATGTGGCTACGCCAGTGGGTGACTCTATTGTAGTCGATCGGGTGCATCGTTCGTGCGTAGTTATATTTGGGGGTCTTGAGACCCGTGTTGATCCGTTGCTCTTGGATATGGTAGATTTTGATGTCATATTGGGGATGGACTGGTTGTCCCCATACCATGCTATTCTAGATTGTCATGCTAAGACTGTGACCTTAGCCTTGCCATAATCACCCCGACTAGAGTGGAAAGGTACCTCAAGCCACTCCGTTCGCACTGTTATTTCCTATGTTAAGGCTCGACGTATGGTCGAGAAGGGGTGTCTAGCTTATTTGGCTTATGTTCGTGATTCCAGCGCAGAAGTTCCTTCCATTGAGTCGGTCTCTATTGCACGGGAGTTTCCGGAGGTTTTTCCTTCAGACCTGCCGGGCATGCCACCCGACAGGGATATTGATTTCCGTATTGATCTGGCACCGGGCACTCAGCCCATCTCTATTCCACCCTATCGTATGGCCCCGCCGGAGCTAAAAGAGTTGAAAGATCAGTTGCAGGACCTTCTCGAGAAGGGCTTTATCAGGCCCAGTGTTTCCCCCTGGGGAGCACCCTGTATTATTTGTAAAGAAGAAGGATGGCTCGATGCGGATGTGTATTGATTACCGGCAGTTAAACAAGGTGACTATCAAAAATAAATATCCACCGCCGAGGATTGATGATTTGTTTGACCAGCTCCAGGGAGCGAGGGTATTCTCTAAGATAGACTTGAGGTCAGGCTACCATCAGTTGAAGATCAGGGCGACTGACATTCCTAAAACAGCCTTTCGTTCTAGATATGGGCATTATGAGTTCTTGGTCATGTCCTTCGGGTTGACCAATGCCCCAGCAGCATTCATGGAGTTGATGAATCGGGTATTCAGGCCTTACTTAGATCCGTTCGTGATAGTCTTCATAGATGACATCCTGGTGTATTCCCGCAGCCAGGAAGAGCACGAGCAGCACCTCAAAGTGGTTCTTCAGACTCTGAAAGATAACCAGCTATATGCCAAATTTTCTAAATGTGAGTTCTGGCTGAGTTCGGTAGCATTTCGGGGTCACATTGTATCAGTGGAAGGTATTCAGGTAGACCCAAAGAAGATTGAGGCAGTCCAGAATTGGCCTCGACCAGCTTCAGTGACTGAGATCCGGAGTTTCTTGGGATTAGCAGGTTACTACCGTCGTTTTGTAGAGGGATTTTCTTCTATTGCAGCCCCGATGACCAGGTTGACCCAGAAGGGTGTCCAGTTTCAGTGGTCAGAGGAGTGTGAGGCGAGCTTTCAGAAGCTCAAGACAGCCTTGACCACCGCACCAGTGTTGATACTACCTACAGGTACAGGGCCTTATACAGTTTATTGTGACGCATCTCGTACAGGTCTTGGAGCGGTATTGATGCAGGATGGTAAGGTTATCGCTTATGCTTCGAGGCAATTAAAAATACATGAGAAGAATTATCCAGTTCATGATCTTGAATTAGCAGCAGTGGTTCATGCCTTAAAGATCTAGAGGCATTACCTATATGGTGTGACATGTGAGGTGTACACTGATCACAAAAGCCTACAGTACTTGTTCAAACAGAAGGAGTTGAATCTACGACAGCGGAGATGGTTAGAGTTGCTAAAAGACTATGATGTTACTATATTATATCACCCGGGTAAGGCCAATGTGGTGGCCGATGCATTGAGTAGAAAGTATGCCAGCATGGGTAGTCTTGCATATATTCCGGTCAATCAGAGACCATTAGCTCTAGATGTCTAGGCCTTAGCCAATCGGTTCGTGAGATTAGACATTTCTGAGCCTAGCAGAGTGTTAGCCTGCACGGTCGCTCGTTCTTCTTTATTAGAGCGTATCCGTGAGAGGCAATTTGATGATCCTCATTTGCGTGAGTTGAGAGATACAGTACAACGGGGAGGTGCCACACAGGTAAATCTAGATGATGATGGGGTATTGAAATTGCAGGGTCGAGTTTGTGTGCCCAATGTCGAAGGAATTCGAGAGTTGATCTTAGCAGAGGCCCACAGTTCGCGGTATTCTATTCACCCAGGCGCCGCGAAGATGTACCGGGACTTACGGCAACACTATTGGTGGCGCAGAATGAAGAAGGATATCGTTGCGTATGTCGCTCGGTGTCTAAATTGTCAGCAGGTGAAATATGAGCACCAGAGACCTGGTGGTGTATTCCAGAGGATTGAAATTCCCGACTGGAAGTGGGAGCGGATCACAATGGACTTCGTTACTGGACTTCCTTTGACTCGGAGGAAATTTGATGCTATTTGGGTCATTGTTGATAGGCTGACCAAATCATCACACTTTATTCCAGTATCTGTCTCCTACTCGTCGGAGAGGTTAGCGGAGATTTACATTAGGGAGATTGTTCGTCTTCATGGGGTGCCCTTATCTATTATCTCTGATCGGGGTACACAGTTTACCTCGCGGTTCTGGAGAGCAGTCCAGCAGGAGTTAGGCACCCAGGTTCAGTTGAGTACAGCATTTCATCCTCAGACGGATGGCCAGTCCGAGAGGACTATTCAGATTCTAGAGGACATGCTTCGAGCCCGTGTTATTGATTTCGGAGGCTCGTGGGACCAGTTTCTACCATTAGTAGAGTTCGTCTACAATAAGAGTTACCAGTCTAGCATCCAGAATGGCCCCGTATGAGGGCGTTGTATGGTAGGCGATGTCGATCTCCAGTTGGATGGTTTGAACCGGGAGAGTCTCGGTTGTTGGGTACAGATTTAGTTCGAGAGGCCTTGGATAAGGTCAAGACTATTCAGGAGAGATTGCGTTCAGCTCAGTCCAGACAGAAGACTTATGCGGATCGTAAGGTTCGAAATGTAGATTTCATGGTTGGTGAACGAGTATTGCTCCGAGTGTCGCCTACGAAGGGCGTGATGAGGTTCGGAAAGAAGGGCAAGCTCAGCCCTAGGTATATTGGTCCATTTGAGATTTTAGACAGAGTGGGAGGGGTGGCTTACAGATTAGCTTTGTCGCCTAGCTTATCAGCCGTGCATCCAGTTTTTCATGTATCTATGCTTCCGAGATACCACGGCGATCCCACACCTGTGTTAGACTTCAGTACTGTCCAATTGGACAATGATCTATCTTACGAGGGGGAGCCGGTGGCTATTCTAGACCGGCAGGTTCGACAGTTGAGGTCGAAGAGTTATCCTTCTGTGCGTGTTCAGTGGAGAGGTCAGCCTCCTGAGGCGTCGACCTGGGAGTCCGAGTCTGATATGCGGAGCCGCTACCCACACTTGTTTCCTGACTCAGGTACTTCTTTCTTTTGTCCGTTCGAGGACGAACGGTTGTCTTAGAGGTGGAGATTGTGACGACCCAAAGGGGTCATCACTTATTTAATTAATCATTTCGAGCTTCTGAGGCCTTGAAAACCTCATTCTATATTGCCTCGATTTACGTGCACAATCCGAGCGTGTAGCCGGAAAGATTTTATGATAGAAAATTTGAATTCTATGAGAAATTTGGATAAAAATGATATTAATATTGATATGGTTGACTTCGGTCAACATTTTTGGTAAACGGATCCGGAACCGAGATTGGATGGTCCCGAGAGGTCCGTAGGAAAATATGGGACTTGGACATGTGTCCGGAGTCGAATTCTGAGGCCTAGATCCCAAGTTATGAATTTTTATGTGAAATTGTTTTTGACGTAATTATTAAAGGAAATAAATTAATTGACCATGGTATCGGGCTCGTATTTTGGTTCTGACGCCCGGTACAAGTCTTAAATATTATATATGTGATTTCTATAAAGTTTGGTGACATTTGGATGTCGTTTGAGATGTTTTGGACCTTGAGTTCCAAGTTAAGAAGTTTTGAAAAATCAAAAGTATGAAAATCATGAGTTGAGGCTTGATTTGATTAAAACGAAGTGATATTGGCGATATGATCGCACGAACAAGTCCATAATGTGTTTTTGAGGTTGTGTACATGTTTGGTTTGGAGCCCGGGGGGCTCGGGTAAAGATTTGATAGGCCGTTGGATGAAATTCTGAATTTTTGAACTGCTGGTTTTTCACCCAGTTGTTGGCTTCGCAATTGCGAAGTATTTCTCGCAATTGCGAAGGGGACAGGCTCGCAAATGCGAACATTCATCGCAAATGCGAAGCCCCTTTGGCCCAGCCTTGTTCGCAAATGCGAACAATTGTTCGCATTTGCGAAGGTCCCCAGTGCCAGCCTATGTTCGCAAATGCGAACAAAAGTTCGCAAATGCGAACATTCCCCATACTGCCTTGGTTCGCAAATGCGAACCATTATTTCGCAAATGCGAACCTTATTTCGCAAATGCGAAATCCCCAGTAACTGCCTAGACTTCGCAAATGCGAACAAATGTTCGCAAATGCGAACTTCCCAGCTTTAGCTTATTTTTCAAACTCCATAAATTGGTCGGGGTTCACAATTGCGAACCCATGTTCGCAAATGCGATCACAAAGACCTGAAAAACGCGAATTTCACTCATTTCTTCACATTTTACAAAAACAAAACACCCATTTGCGATTCTTCAAGGATTTCTTCTTCATCAAAACGATTGTAAGTCACTTTTTACTTAATTCTTTCAATTCCTAACATCATTAAACATGTTTTTCATAAGAAATCAATGATTTTCATGGTAGAATTCTTGTTTTTGTTAGAAAATAGGGTTTTTTTCATAAATTGGGGAATTGGACCTCGAATTGAGGTCCGATTTTGAAACAAATTATATACATGAACTCGTGGGGGGATGGGTAACCGGATTTTGGTCCTAACCCCGAATTCCGACCATGTGGGCCCGGGGTTGAAATTCACTATTCATGGTAGAATGTTGTAAAAGTTGTATTTGGTATTAAGAATTAGTTTGTTGAGTAGAATTGATGATATTAAATCAATTGTGTATAGATACGGTTGGATTGGAGCCAAATTGAAAGAAAAGACATTTCCACGGAGTGAATTGTTCATAAGCATTCGAGGTAAGTGTTTGTTCTATCCTAGCTTGAGGGAATAGGATTATGTGTTATGTGTTATGTGATCGAGTGCGGTGTATGGGCTGTGGTGACGAGCATCCATACACCGGCGTCTAGTATGACCGTGAGTCGTTGGAAAATAATTATTTTGAGATATATTATAGATGAATTGTTATTGTTCTCCCTCGTTGGGACTTGTTGTGAAGATAATTATTGATTGCCCTTGATGGGACGGTTTATGAATTACTGTTTCTTTCTTTGCCCTTAACTGTGATTGTTATTTGGGTGAGGAAGAGTGATAATGCACGAAGAGTGATGCCGTGCCATGTTTATTTATTTATGCACGAAGGTTAATGCCGTGCCATGTTTATTTATTGATTATGCACGAAGGATCATGCCGTGCCTATTATTGAACCATGTACGAAGGATCATGCCGTACTATGGATGTGAGGATGAGAGTAAAAGCACGAAGGGTGATGCCGTGTACTTTATTTGTTTATTTGGTGAGGATGAGAGTAAAAGCACGAAGGGTGATGCCGTGCACTTTATTTGTTTATCTGGTGAGGATGAGAGTAAAAGCACGAAGGGTGATGCCGTGCAATTGCTTGCTATTTCTTGAGTTGATATTACTTGTGTTTACATTATACTTTGTTTTTCCTTGTGAATTTATTAACTGTGATTAATTGTTGAATTCTTTGAGATATTCTTTATTGTGTTAATACTTGATTATTTCTTGTTATTTTGTGATACACATATATAGATTGAATTGCACAGGTTTATGTGAGTGTCTGGTCCTAGGCTTGTCACTACTTCACCGGGATAGGCCAGGCACTTACCAGCACATGGGGTCGGTTGTGCTGATGCTACACTTCTGTGCGTTTTTGCACAGGTGTCCAGGTTACGATCAGGAGCAGCAGCAGTAGTAAATAGATTGCGTGGGAGTTGATCATATTTGAGACCGAGGTAGCTTGCAGACGTCCGCAAGCCCGGCGTCTCTCTCTTTATTTATGTTATTAGCTAGAGTCTCTTTGTTCCGAGACAAACAGAATTGTGTTATATTTCTTTCAGACTTTTATGTGTAGTATTCCATAGTAGTTTGTGAGTTGGTGACTCCACGTCTTGGGTAGAGGATTTCAGTATGATTTTCATCTTGTGTTTTGTTATTTCCATTTCGATAAAGTATTCCGCATTTATTTAATTAAAATTGTGTTAAAAACAGGATAGTATGAATACAGTGGCTTGCCTAGCTACCACGAGTAGGCGCCATCACGATCCCGATGTTGGGGAAAAATCCGGGTCGGACTGAGAATGGATCGGGTGGAACACCGCCATGGATATATTTTTGGGATCGGGTTGCACGCCGCAATAGTGTGATATTTATTTCAGTGTCCATTATGTGTTCTGTTTCCTATTTTTCTGAGGAACTCCATGTTAGTGTGAGAGTGAATAGTTCTCTCTAGTGTTCGCCTTCATTTTGTATCACGTACGAATTAGTAGCCTACTGGCACATTGTGTCATCTTGCAGGACTTTTGATTATGTCTGAGGTGGCTTATTCGCCTGAGTAGTTCGTACTGGGTGAGATGAGGTTATGGGATTCGGGGTCAGTGCAAACCGATTATATGAAGTATATTGTAGAGAAAAAAGATCATTCTCTGGTTTAGGACAGGGTAATGGATCTTGTCAAGAGTATAGACCCAATGAATTGTTGATTCAGTAGTTGGTTATGGATATCAGCACATCTTTTCCGTCGTGTCAGTATTGTAAAAGTTAGAACAAGACCTATGTAGATCATGAGGTGCAAAGGGAGCATCTAATTCCTTAAATTTTGGGTGATTTGGTCATAAAGTATTATCGTGATCCTGTGGATTTTGTGTTGCAAGGTAAGAATCCAGCAAGTTATGCATTCATTGAGTGATCTCTTGATGAAAAGAGGCATGTCATAAAATTCCGGATGTTGGAGTTCGGCTCTAAGATTTATTTGTTTGAACAAAAGGGAATATCTTCAGATTATATCAGGCTAATGTGCCCAGCTGAGTCCGAGATTTATTGGCCCCTTGTTAGATTTTGACGCGACTTGGGAGATCGAGCAGGATATACGCAGCCAGTACCCCCATCTCTTCACCACTCCAGGTATGTTTTCTATGCTCATTCGAGGACGAACGAATCTTTAAGTGTGAGAAGATGTAACCACCCGGTCGATCGTTTTTGAAATTTACGCCCCGATCCCCAATTTAACTGTTCCCCTAAGTTCATTTCTGCTATTGTGGTTTGCCGGGGGAGTCGGTTCTGAAATTTGGAGCATTTTGGGACACTTAGTCCCTAAATGAGAGCTTTAGAGTTAGAAAATGGTCCGTAGTCAGAACAGTGTTAAGATGACCTCGGAATGGAAATTCGGTGATTCCAGTAGCTCCGTTAGGTAATTTCGGGGTTGGGAGCGCGTCTGGAATGTATTTTGGAGGTCCGTAGCTCAATTAGGCTTGAAATGCCAAAGTTTGAAATTTTGGCGAATCCGAACGATAAGTGAGATTTCGATCCGGGGGTCGGAATGGAATTCCGACAATTTTTGTAGCTTCATCATGTGATTTTGGATATGTTCGCAAATTTTCAGGTCATTCGGGAGTCGTTTGGTCTGGTTTTAGATCGAATGTGTAATTCGGAAAGTTTTAAGAAATTTAGGCTTGAATTCGATGTGAATTATGGGTTTTGATGTTGTTGGACGTGTGTTGAGGATTGGAACAAGTTCAAATAAGTTATTAGGATGTGTTGGCGTGTTTGGATGAGGTCCCGGGGGCCTCGGGGTGATTTCGGATGGTTAAAAGGGAAGAAAACATGGAAATTGCAAGTTTAGGAGTTCTGTTTCTGTTGTTTTCGCCTCTGCGGAAATGGAACCACAGAGGCGAGTCCGCTGAAGCGGAATTGGAAGTGCGGAGGCGGGTTTGTTCGCAGGAGCGAACGTTTGTCCGCTGAGGCGGCATCGTACGTGCGAGGTTGAGACCACAGGAGCGGTCAAGAGGCGGAATTGGGAATTCCGCAGAAGCGGATGCATGATCGCTTATGCGAGTCCGCGGAAGCGGACTCTGGTTCGCAGGAGCGAGATTTATCGCAGAAGCGGCTGCTCGATCGTAGAAGCGGATGCGCAGAAGCGTCCCTGGGATCGCAGAAGCGGAATGGGCCAGCCAGGCCTGGGGTTCGTAGAAGCGACAAAGTGTCGCGGAAGCGGTCCCGCAGATGCGGAAAATAGTCCGCAGAAGCGAAAATCGCAGAGGGTTTAATTATACCAGAAGTTAGAAATTTCAGAAACATTCCAAACATTTGAGGGCTCGGCTTAAGGTGTGAATTGGGTGATTTTGAAGGAGAATTCGAGTGGTTTCTTCAGGTAGCCAATTATGGACTCCAATTATGATTGTTGTTGATAATATTATGCAAGTTTTTCATGAAAATGGAAGAATTTGGGGTATTTAATGTGGGTTTTCACCCTAGTCTTAAACCTTAGAAAAATCAAAGGTTTGAATGAGCAAATGGTGTCCGAATTTAATAAACTTTATATGCTTAGACTCGTATTGAGACGAGGGTTCCGAAAATGTAACTTTCATAATTTTTCGAGAAGCGTACCGAAAGTCGGGTTTTCGCAACTTGTGGGTTTTGGTGTATTTTGAGTTGTTTTGATTAGGTAATGCCCAATCGGCCTATTTTGATATGATTCTATTGATTTTTATCAGATACTATACCTGTGGAGGCCGACATTCGCGGCAAAAGAGTTGTTTCTTAGCGGTTTTGTACCGGAGTTGAGGTAAGTGGCTTGTCTAACCTCGTGTGGGGGAACTTTCACCCCTAGGATATTATGTGATAGTTTAAATGCCTTGTACGCGAGGTGACGGGCGTGTACATGCGCTCGTTGTTGTAACACACACTTTACTTGAATTGTCCGATTAGTGATATTCCTGCTCTTAGCTGATTAATTCGATATTCTTACCAGTTAGTAGTTAGAAAGCATGATTAGGTAGTATTTAACTGTCTAGTTGCCTAATTGTCTTAGTTGAGCTTCTTAAAAATTGTTGGCACTATTTTTCGGTGTAGTTATAGTTAAGCATTTTATATTCTCTCTGTGTATTCCTTTATTTGTTGTGTTTATGGACTGCAGGTTCAATTCCCGGAGATCCCAGGGCTGTGGGTTCGATTCCCAGAGACCTGGAGTGATATTGTTGTGGACTGCGGGTTTGATTCTCGGATATCCTGATGTTATTGCGATATGGACTGTGGGTTCGATTCCCGGAGATTCTGATGTTATTCAGATATGGACTGCGGGTTCAATTCCCGGAGATCCCGATGTTATTGAGATATGGACTGCGGGTTCGATTCCCAGAGATCCTGAG
This sequence comes from Nicotiana noctiflora, assembly GCA_032618575.1. NCBI lineage: Eukaryota > Viridiplantae > Streptophyta > Magnoliopsida > Solanales > Solanaceae > Nicotiana > Nicotiana noctiflora. Next base: position 113,266 of record JASVEL010003602.1, read on the forward strand.
CTATTGATATATTATTGAGATGTGAACTGTGGGTGCGATTCCCGGAGATTCTGAGATTTTATTGAGACATGGGCTGCGGGTTCGATTCCCGGAGACCCACGGGTACTGTTAATGGGACTGTGGGTTCAATTCCCACAGGTCCTGGACTTGTTAATTGAGTGTTACTTGTTGTTAGCTTAATTATAGACGGTTATAGTAATTCATTTTATTATTGTTATTTCGGGATTATTATCACTTAAACTGCTTATTATTATTATTATTACCATTTTGTAACTGTTTTCTCTCAGTAGGGCCCTGACCTTCCTCGTCACTACTCCATCGAGGTTAGGGTTGGAACTTACTGAGTACCACCGTGGTGTACTCATGCTACTCTTCTGCACACTTTTGTTGTGCAGATCCAGGTACATCAGGATAGGCTCATACCAGGTGATTCAGTAGCGCTTTGGGAGACCTCGAGGTATGATCTGCTACGTCAGCGGATTCAGGGGCCTTCCTTCTATTCTTATAGTATTAGTAGATATTTTTCCTTCACTTCGTTGTTAGATACTCTTTATACATAGAGCCACAGTTGTATATTCTCTTTTAGTCTGTGTTACCCGTGGGATTTTGGGTCTTGGCGGGCTTATATAAGTGTTTTTTTACGGGTTTATGTGCCAAGCGGCACGGCTTACATTCCTTTTTGATTATTTTTCTGCTATTTATTATTTATTGTTCATTACTTGTATATCCCGCAACGTGTTAGGCTTACCTAGTCGTGGGGACTGGGTGCCATCACGACATGTTCACAATTGGTGAACTAGGTTCGTGACAACTATGGGGTGCAGACTTCGGAGGGGCTCCTACATCCCCACTGCCATATCAAGCATCCTCGTGGCATATAAAACAACACATGAAAGCTTTTTTACATCACACTTGAGGCTTGGAAGCCTCATCACATAACACTCGAGGCCTAAAAGCCTCCTCACAATGCACTCGAGGTTTGAAAGCCTATCTACAATACACTTGAGGCCTGAAATCTTCCTCTCATTACACTCGAGGTCTGAAAGCCTCCTCATATCACTCAACATATCCTCACATATGGCCTTCTGCCTCACTCAGTCCAGAAAACATCATAAGCCTATTGGCATCAATAAAAATAGTAGTGCTCAGACCAATTAGCAGTGGAAAATATCATTTAAGTCTAAAAGTTCAAGTAAAACGGCTGAGTTTGTAAATCAGTATAATCAACAGGACTGAGTTCAAGTAGTATGTCAAATAGTGAGCAAATAGTGATAAAATCCCTGAAGGGTTCAAATATGGCACGAAGCCCAAATATGGAAATCAGCCCAAATCATGATAATAACAAATAAGTTTTAGTCAAATACGCGGTAAAATTATCAATCAAGATGGACCAAGTAACAATCCCTCAATGGTGCTCTACCCTACGCTCACTATCCGGCATGCAAGTCACCTTAATATAGCACTACGGTGTGCAATCCGAGGTTTCAAAATATCAAGATATCATTTAGAATCATTACTCACCTCGAACCGATGAAATCTCTAGCTCGCGACGCCTTTGCCCATCAAACCGGCCTCCACGCGCGTCGAATCTATCTAACATCAGAGCGAATACATCACAATATGCCAATAGGACAATACCCAATTGAAAACTATCGAAAAATAGCAAAAATCTCGAAATTAGCAAAACTCGAGCCCGAGGCCCACTTCTCGAAAAATTAGAAAATTAACATCGCCAGATTCCTCATCTTGCCATGAGTTCATACATACCAAGAACTCTCAAATCTGATCTCAAATGACCCACCAAATTTCAATTTGAAATAACAAACTCTCAAGCCCTAGTTAATCAATTTTAGGCTTAATTTCCATGAATTTCTAGGTAAATTTTACATAATAATCGTGTTTCAAAGTCACATAACTCACCTCCAATCAATCACAGTCAAAATCACCTTCAATTCACGTCTAATAGCTCTTATGATTGTTCAAAAAAGATGGAAAATATCCCAAGCTCGCGAATGAAATGTTATTTTAAAACCCTTCTGCCCAGGCCTTTTTCTGCTTCCGCGACCCAGATACCACATATGCGACAATTCCTCCGCTTCTGCGGATCATTCAAAACTCCTTATGACCGCTTCTGCGGTCATTTTCCTCTCCTGCAGACATCGTATTTGCGGGAATACGTCCGCTTCTACGAAATTTCTCTAATTGGTCAAAATCCGCACCTACGACCCCTTTTTCGCATCTGTGAAATTGCATATGTGGTCCCTTTTATGCAGATGCGGAAATACCAGATATCAACTGACCTTTAACATGCAAAAATTCCAAAACTTTCCGTTTAGCCATCCAATCTCACCCCGAGGCCCCGGGACCTCGACCAAAAACACAAACATGATCCAATATCTTATTTAAACTTGCTCCAATCATTTAAACACAAAAATTAACACTAAAACCGTCAAACTACATCAAATCCAAGCCTACATTCTTCAAATTCTTCCGAAACTCGCATTCGATCAAAAACCCAAGCAAATCACCTCTGAATCACCTAAAATTTTGCAAATATATCATAAATTACCTAACTAAGCTACAACAACTCTCGGAATCCCATTTCGAACCTCGAATCAAAATCTTACCTATTGATCACACTCAACTAAGTCTCGCAAAAGACTACGCGGGCGTTGCAAATATAACCTGAGTATTATTGCCCGGAGTTGAACCACAGAGAATTATCCTATCAATTACTACTCTCGGATTCACTAAATTCACACAATCTGTTTTACCAAACTTTTCAATTCACAATGGTTAATTTTCTAATAACTAAAGATAGAAAGTAATTAATAACTAAAAATTAGCTAAACTATATGTGTAAACAGTAGGAATAAGATCTAAGGCAATGGTTTCCCCCGTTGGTAATTTCCTTGGTTGTATATGTCTTATCACTATGATTTAGTTATCTCTAACAATCATAAACTCTCAATCTATCATAACTCTTTCTCAAGTAATTATAATAATTTACTAGTCGCGCTCTCTCAAGCTACGCTAGCTAATTTCACTATACGGTTCACTTAGATTGCACCCGGGGTTTTGTTATCTCTAATCCAACCCCTAAACTCTCGGTTATGATTCTCGTCTATACTCCGGGGGTGATGTTGTTCATACAATCGCCTAAATATGCACTCTCTCTAAAGAAGATATATAATAAATAGGAACGTATAATTGATTGCCCTTTCAAAGCATAGATGAACTATTAGAGATTAACAACCAAATCCAATTATATTAATAAAACAACCAAGTTATTCCCAATAGGTTTCACCAAAACCTTAGATGAAGGTTTTTAGCTACTCATGACAATGGGGGAATAAAATACTAAAATATTCATAATCATAAAATTTCAAGTAAAATAAAATAAGAGTAATGATGTTTTGGGTGATCTCTCAGACTTGTTTTTCTTGCCAAAGTACTCTCTAAAATATTACATGTCTCACTTGGGCGAGTTCTAGTGTTTAAATAGGGTTTTGGGCTAAAAATTTCGGAATTTGCACTTCATTCCCTCATCTTTTCACCGCCTATCACGGTCCTACCACGGTCACGCTAGACCGCGGCCAAATGAACTCTTTGAATCTAAAATAATTTCTCGATGATGTTCGATCGCGGTTACGCCGGGGTCCCGACAGTTCATTTACAGCTCTTGTTGTGCATTTCACATGGTACATTTGGAGGCTTTTGTGTGATTGGCCTCTTTTTCCTCCATAATTGACCCAAAAATACTCCATAGCCGTCTTCTATTGTATGTACCCTGCAAAACATGAAAAGCACTAATAAGAGCATTTTGTTATCATTTTTAGCATAAAACTCTACAAGAAAGTGGTTCTTTTGAGGTTTAATTATAGTTCAATTCACCTATTATTAACACCCCATACTTAAAGCTTTGCTCATCCTCGAGCAAGTTGAACCACACTTCAAGGCCTAATCGTTTGATGCATTACCCAGTTTATGTCACACCATCCATTATGAAAGAACAACCTAAGTAGTGCAACAACCACACCTCAGATGAAGACTCTAATGCCATGCCACAAACATGCCTATTCTAGTTACTCTAAACAGAGGTGAAAACTTGATTTTTCTTCTTGAGTCACATGCCCTCACATCACTAAATTGAGAGAAGTCCCACATATATAGAATCTAGCACAAGGAACTTTAAATAGAAAAAATTCACTCACTCTCAGCAAAGAACATTCATATGCCACACAGATACACCATAAGCTTGCCCTTAGTGTAATACTCTACTAATCGAGTTATTTTCGTCTAAGATCAAGAGAACTTTATTTGGTTATAATGTAGGCTAAAGGACGGGTAGGATATATTTGGGTATAATGGCTAACCTCCCTAAGCACTTTTAATACATTTTTCCTTTATTCAGATTTCCATGTTCATCGCAGCCATCCTTCCTCACTTGTTTCATAAGCTACCCCCACTTTTCTAGGTGCAACTGGCTTTCTCTTGTTATTCACTATTTTAGGACCACCTATTTACAAGGTCATTATTCTATATTTCAATACATATATTGTTTTTGAACTACCATTGCACCATTCAAGTATTTTCCTGGTTTCATTTTTCTACTCCCGTATCACCCCACACTTTGACTTTTACATGATCTTTAACAATTCAAGTGCTTCTAGGAGGCAAAGGGTCAAACAGTCAAGCTATTCAACATGGATGCATGTTATTACAAGGTTACCAAAGAATCAGGCTTAAGATCAAAGGGGTTACTATGGTAATACGAACATGTAGATTTATAAGTAGACCGACTACACAAAGAAATGCCTCAATCATCTCTAAGACCAAACAACTTATATTTTGCTTTGCAAACACATCGGGCAAGTTCTAGGTATGGCATGCAAGCACAAAATACAGGTAATTTCTCACACACACTTGGCCAGTAACTCGTTCTGAATTAGTTCGTCAACACACTCACATGAGCGTTCAAGCAAGAACAGATGTGCACAATTAAGGCATAATTTATGAGTCTACAAACAAGCCTAGACATTGCACTCTCAAGTTCATTTAATTATTAGCAGGTGTGTACATTAAATGGTGCATTCCTGCCCTTACCCATCCTAGTCCAAGATTCTTCAGAGTCCTAAAAATATTAAAGAAAAATCTATCTTACCCGGTTCAAAAAAAGCCCTTGGAAAAGAACTGTGGTCAAAAGAAAATCCAGGGGGAATTACTATACTACCTAAAAATAGAAAAAAAAACTAAAGAAAATCTAAGTGGACTACTTCCCTCTAGAGTACTGTCCAAGTGGTCCGTCCTCAGGAAGAGTCCCTTACCTTTTTTTTTAATCCGACTTTGACCCTCAAGAGACCCGTCGACAAGTGTCCGCCATTGGGCCAATTCAGTTACTTGTAAGATGATTACATCCAATTTTATTCAACAACACATCTACAGAACTACAACATACTAAATGCATATTGTACACTGCAATACAACACAAAAGCAAGTCTCCCACCCCACACTTAAAATAATGGTATGTCCCCATGTCATATCACAAAGCAAGAGCAGAAAGGTAAGAAGACTTCCCTGAGTATCAGTCAGAGTCGGAGACTATGTTGGGGTCCACATGACAAGGTCTCCCCAAAGCACGGAACCACGCCATCATGCGGTTCTTAGACCTGCCGTGTCGCTAAGACATAGCATCCATCCGCACATGTAGGCCATCCATCGAGGTTCAAAGGTCCTCGAGCTCCTCCTCCATATAATGCAACATAGGTTGGGTGGACTTTGATCTAGAGAGTTCTGCCCCAGTGGGGGACGCTAAGAGGATACGGCTCCATCATAGGATCTCCTAGATGGTGCCATTGGTGCTGGGGCATCATCCTCATCATCAATCTCAATTGTTGTGGGAGCATCTCTGCCCACTGTGATCCTAGAAGTTTTGAATGGTGTTTTTGCAGGCAACGCTCCATCTGTAGGACTAGTGGGTACACCTTTTACAGACACAATCTCGTCACCAATGAGAGAAAGTAAAACTACTTAGACTGTAGCGAGGATCGAAGGATCATTTCATCACCAATAAGTTGCGCCGCATCGCTTGGTGACAAAGCACCACACCAGTGAGACCGTAGGTGATTCACGCTAGTCGTGTTGCTTGTGGGCAAGAACCAGCTGCAAATGATGGTGAACCAGCACTTGGCCTCATGTGTGAAGGACTTGGAATGTAGGCTAATATTTTCCTATATCCAGGATGGTTGACCATCTGCGCATATTATTGCAATCATAGTGTCCCAAGAGACCCCTTGGGTGTCGTGGTAATGATCAATAACACCTTTAAACTAGGGCAACTGCAAAACCTGCTGAATCTTATGAATTGAGGCATCCACCACCCTGCCTCGCACAATCACCTCCCGACCCAAATGTTCTAGGCAGTTGGCGTAGAACTCCCAGATTAGCATCGAATTTGCCGTTTCAGGCTCATCAAAAAAAAATTCCACCTCCCTCCGTCGAATCTGCTCATACATGTCTGGGCTTTCTATACGGAGGGAAGCTTGATCAACAACAATATCTGGGACAAAGGTTTTGGTGGCCTTAGCATGAAATGCATCCTCTGCCCCCTGAGACTGCAACCTAGCTTCCTCATATGTTGTCCCGTGGGAAGTTCTTGCCGAGCCTCTTTTCCTTTTACATTCCCTAGTACCTTTAAACAAGGTGGGGAAACTATCAGATGCATTCTAAAATGTTCCATTCGAATAGTTACTCAAAATTCTCCACACGATGGCACTAAATAGTTTTCATAGGACAAACAATGCCAGAATACCCAATTACCAAGTTGCCCCAAGTGGCCAACCTATACTACTACCTTACACCATGATCAATTTGTCAATGTCTCCAAATAATACCCCAAACAACCCTTCACCAGTGAAATACGTCAACAACCACCACCACTACCACCACCATCACCAATTAAGACGAGCATAAAGTCCTCCAAAATCTACAACACACCCCCAATGTTTGGGCCATATAGGCCCCTCCACCAAGCTTCACCCTAAAAAAATTTATTAGGCCTCCAAACATACTACAAATCCCTCACAAGTTAAGCACAATGAAAACCCAACCATCTAATCATCACGTATTGCCAAAAGAAGGAAATAATGGAGAAAAACAAAGAAAAACTAAAATTTATACACTACAACACAACCTAGGGTTAATAAAAACTAAATTGCACTAAGCTATTTGAATAAAAAAGAAAAGAAGAGAAGAAACTTACCTTGGAGATGAATGAAATGAGTGGAACAAGAAGAAATAGGGGCAGATTGGGGGTTAGGGTTTTGTGAGGAAGAAGATGAAGAAGAGGGGGATGAGAGAGATGAGAGAAAATAGTGAATGGGGGGTTTAGTTGTGTGTTTTGGGGGAAAAAAAGTGGGGTAGGGTAGTTAAGAAAGGAGGGGGGGGGGGAAGAAAAAGAAATTACAAAAAAATTTAAAAATTTCAGAACTTACCTGACCTAGGTCCCACCTGGGCTGCTGCGGTCCTATCGAGGTTACGCTGGGACCGCGGTGGACCAGGTTCAGAGAAGGTGTTTGACCGTGGTCCTACCACGGTTACACTAGGACAGCGGTCGACAAGGTTCAGAGGGGGTGTTTGACCGCGGTTACGATGGGACCGCGGTGGAAAACTTCAGAGGGGTTGTTGGACCGCAGTTTGGCTGCAGTTACACTGGGACCTCGGTCAAGGCATTTTCCTGCCATTTTTTTTATATAAAGTTATACAATATACTTACAACAATTTGTGGGTTGCCTCCCATGCAGCGCCTGATTTAACGTCGCGGCATGACGCAAGTAGTTGAGTTCTTACTCCTCATTCTTGTATTGGAGTTCTTTTAAATTGGTCACCATTGTATCCCCTTTTTTGTAGCTATTCCAAGGTAATGTTTCAACCTTTATCCATTGATAGAGAATTTGTTTGTCCCGTCTTCCGATTCAATATCAATAGCTCCACATGAAAACATTTGCACCACTCTGAATAGCCCAGACCATCGGGATTTTATCTTACCCGGAAACAATCTCAACCATGAATTATACAATAGTACCATGTCACCGGGTGTAAAGTCTCTGTCCATGATGTGCTTGTCATGCATTTTTCTTCATTCGTTCCTTGTGAATCCTCGTTCTTTCAAAGGCTTGATACCGAAATTCTTCTAGCTCATGCAGCTCCGTCAGTCGATTTTGTTCGACTGCTTCAGGATCTATGTTCAATTGTTTCAATACCCAGCAAACATGGTGTTCTAGCTCCACAGGTAGGTGATGGGCTTTCCCAAACACTAACGTGTATGGTGACATACCTATTGGTGTTTTGAATGTAGTTCTATAGGCCCAGAATGCATCATCCGGCTTCTTTCCCAATCAGTTAGGGTTGCATTCACAGTTTTTGTTAGTACACTCTTAATATCTGTGTTGGACACTTCAACTTGCCCATGAGTCTGCAGATGGTAAGGAGTATCCACCTTGTGGTGCATACCATACTTAGCAAGTAATTTCTCGAAGGCTCTATTGCAGAAGTGAGTGCCTCCGTCGTTAATGATCGCTCTTGGTATCCCAAACGGGTGAATATGTAATTTTTCAAAAATCCGACCACCACTCGTGCATCATTGGTGGGCAAGGCTGTAGCTTCCACCCATTTAGACACTTAATCCACCACCATAATTATGTATTTATTGCAGAATGAGCTAACGAAGGGACCCATGAAGTCAATCCCTCATACATCAAACACCTCTACTTCTTGAATTGGTTTCATTGGCATCTCATGGAGACGGGAAATGTTTCTTGTCCTCTGGCATTCATTGCACCCCTTTACCTAGAGGTGTGCATCTCTAAACACAGTTGGCCAAAAGAATCCGGCCTCCAGTACTTTCACAACTTTCTGGCCCCTCCAAAATGTCCTTCATATGCTGATGCATGACAAGCATGCAAAATTGAAGATTGTTCTATCTCGGGGACACACCTCTGGATAATGTTATCAACACATATTCAAAAAAAAATGAGGTTCATCCCAATAATACAAGCGGAAATCATGAAAGAACTTTTTCTTTTGGACAGGTGAAAGGTCAGAGCGAAAAATACCGCAGGCCAGGTAGTTTGCAAAATCTGCATACTATGGTGCATCCTCAAGACTGGCTGCTAGCAGCTGCTCGTTTGGAAAGGTTTCCAGAATCTCTTCGACCTCAACTGATTTTTCAACTCCTTCAAGTCGTGATAGATGATCAATAACTTGATTTCCAGTGCCCTTACGATCACGGATTTTGAGGTTGAATTCTTGCAACAACAACACCCAACGAGTCAGGTGCATCTTAGACTCCTTTTTCTCAATGAGGTACCTGAGAGCTGCATGGTCACTATACACAATTACCTTGGAACCAATCAGATATGATCGGAACTTGTCAGAAGCAAACACGGCTGCCAATATCTCCTTCTCCGTCACAATGTAGTTGAGCTTGCACCGCTTAGCGTTCTGCTTGCATAGTAAATCAGGTGCATCAACTTATCTTTTCTCTGCTCCAAGATTGCTCCTATATCAAAGTCGCTTGCATCACACATGAGCTCAAATGGTTGCTCCCAGTCGGGCGCAACAATGATGGGTGCAGTTATCAATTTTTTCTTCAGTTCCTTAAATGCCAACCTGCAATTATTAGAAAATACAAAGGGCTGATGCTTTTCAAGGAGTTTGCATAATGGGTTAGCAATTTTGGAAAAGTCTTTTATGAAACGCCGGTAGAACCCAGCGTGACTAAGGAAACTTCTCACCACCTTGATTGAAGTGGGCGGTGGTAGCTTCTCAATCACGTCAACCTTAGTATGGTCGACTTTAATACCTTTTCTGGACACTTGATGTCCCAGGACTATTCCTTCTTGTACCATAAAAAGACACTTCTCCTAGTTTAGCACCAAGTTTGTCTCCACACATCCTTTGAGCACTCTGCTTAAGTTGTGAAGATGGTCTTCGATAAATCTCCCACCATGAGGGGAGGGGGAAAGGGTTCCCGATAGGTTAATATCTATGTGAGTACTCCTAGAATTACTAATGCATTTTGTTCATGTTGTTGCTTTGTTTACTTTGCCCTTTTATATGTCAGTTTTTTGTGGTTTATTCTGGAGTCACTAATGCTTTTCCTTTTGTTTTGTTTTTGTTTTTTCTCCTTTTCTCGATCTTTCACCGAGGGTCGATTGGAAAAAGCCTCTCTGCCCTATCGGGTAGGGGTAAGGCCTGCATACATATTACCCTCCCCAGACCCACCCTGTAGAACTATACTAGGTAGCTGTTGTTGTTGTTGTCGTCGTCTCTCGAATTTGGCTTAAATCGTTTGTTGCGCTCAAATTGACTAAGGATATAGTTGATCCGGGTGAATTTAGGCACGAGGTTCGAAATCGTTTGTTATGCTCAAATGGATGAATGTCTGGCATGTTTATTTGTATCTCACTGCTTGTGATAATTTAGAGTTGGCTATAATTACTCCAACTCATATGACTTAGGCTAGTAATTTCTAAGTCATGACTTACCTCTTACTTGATGCAAACCCTAAGTTACCATCCGCGTCCTATCTTTACAATTGACAGTGTTAATATAAATAATTTTGTGTTGAAGAGGTGTCATATCTTCATTTTCGGTGTATTTGTTCTAAAAAAAATAAATTAGAATTGATCCTTCATGCTAAGAGAAGTTTATTTCTTTTGGAATAATAACAAGGCATCGAGATTTCCCCCTGTATAGTCTTTACTTGTGCTAATTTATGATATTTAGGTATTTGAATTTGGCTATTAGTGAGTTTAATGCTCAAAGAATCCTACTGCAATTCATAGGTTGTTTAATTGAGCACAAATAATTTATAGACTTCGTATTAATTTATATGACTTAAATAACTCCCAAATCGCTAGTATGCTTTAAGACGCGTATTAATAAATGAACTATTATCATTGTGTACAAGTTCGTGTATGACATAATTACAATTTTAAAAAAAAATCAAGGTATGCGTCCGCGCAATTTGGACCAATTTTTTTTTTTAAAACAAAGCATTATTAATTGTGGACACGTTTGCGTGACATGATTTTTTGACGTGTCAAAACAAATAGGTACACATACGCGTGACCCGTTCCAAGATAATTTTCTTAATTTAAAAGCAGTAAAAGGTAAATGCACATGAGTTCTAAAAATCAGTAATTAAACAATTTTAATAGACAAAATATGATCAAAGCGACTGTGCTAGAACCACGGAATTGGGGAATGCCTAACACCTTTTCTCGGGTTAACAGAATTCCTTACCTGAATGTCTGATTCGAGAACTGTAATATAGAGTTAACCTTTTCTTCGATTCGAAATTTAAATCGGTAACTTGGAACACCATAAATTTTCTAAGTGGCGACTCTAAATTTTTTAATAATATAATAATTCAGTTTTGATTGTTCTTTAATTATAGAAACTCCCTTATACTCTTTCGGCGATAAAAAAGAAAGTGTGACGTAAGATTGTTAAACTCTAGTGGCAATATGTTGTGCTTCAGTTATGCGTACAAGAAGGATCAGCAATGGAAACTGTAAAATTTGGAAAACAATGAATCTCCTTCTAAAATGTCAGATATAGTTAGCCCGTGCATTATTTCTTCATTTTATGTAACAATAACAATACGCAGTGAAATTTCACAAGTGGGGTCCGGAGTGGATAGTGTGGTGGGATTAGTGTGCTGGGGTCCGGGGATGAGAGTGGGTATGTGTCACGACCCTAGTTCACGAATCGTGAACATATTATGACGGCACCCAGTCTTCGCGACTAGGTAAGCCTAACACAATGCTGAATATACACTTTTATGAACAAAAGATAATATAACATCGGAATAATATAAAAGAAATATAATAGGTACCGCTCGGCGCATACACTTTGCCGAATACCATAAGAAGTACAACCACCAAGGCCCGAAAACTCACGGACAACACAGACTAAGAGAGTACAACAGTGGCTCTATACATCAAGAGTGTCTACACAACAAAAATAAGAAAATAACTAACATCACTAAGAAGAATAGAAGAAGACCCTCCGGATCTGCGGACGTGGCACATCATACTTCGAGTCTCCTGAAGATGCTCCTAAGTCACCTGTAGTGCGCTTGATAAGATGTACCTGGATCTGCACAGCAAAAGTGTGCAGAAGAGTAGCATGAGTACACCACGGCGGCACTCAGTAAGTGCCAAGCCTAACCTCGATGGAGTAGTGACGAGGAAGGTCGGGGCCCTACAGAGAAATAAAATAAGATAATGATAATAATATAACGAACAACTCAAAATAAGAACAAGTCTGAAACAACAGCATTGAGATAAAATACTACAAACCGTCTACAGTTAACTAACAAAAGAAATAAACACAACAAGTACAAATCAACAATCCAGGATCTCCGCGCTGTCCTTTTTATACTCAACAACTCAGAATCTCCGGGAATCGAACCCGCAGTCCACATATCAGTATCACAGGATCTTCGGGAATTGAACCCGCAGTCCGTATATCAGTACCTCAGGATCTCTGGGAATTGAACCCGCAGTCCGTATATCAGTATCTCAGGATCTCCAGGAATTGAACCCATAGTCCGTATCTCGGTATCTCAGGATCTCCGGGAATCGAACTCGCAGTCCACATATCAGTATCACAGGATCTCCGGGAATTGAACCCGCAGTCCGTATCTCAGTATCTCAGGATCTCCAGGAATTAAACACGCAGTTCGTTTATCAGTATCTCAGGATCTTTGGGAATAGAACCAGTAGTCCACATATCTCAGTAGCATTGGATCTCCGGGAATTGAACCCGCATCCCACAAAACACAAACACAATCAATAAGAGGAAAACACAAAGAAATATGAAGTACACAGCTACAATTCACACCAAATCCAGTCTCAACAAGTTCCAGGGATTTCAATTACGAAAAGTAGGCACTTAGACAGATAATCCTATCTAATCATGCTTCCCTAGCTATCACCAGATAAATCTTGCAATTAACTCAATTAAATAACAAGGATAACACGGATTGAGCAGTTCAAGTAAGGTGGTTTTCAACAATCTTCGCAAGTACACGCCCGTCACCTCGCGTACAAGGCATTTAATTAACACAATATATCCTAGGGGAGAAAATTCCCCCACGCAAGGTTAGACAAGTCACTTACCTCAATCCCGGTACAAAACCGCTAAGAAACGACTCCCTTGCCATGAGTATCCGACTCTGAGTGGCCCAAATCTATTCAAACCAATTACACAGTGCAAAATAACATCGCAAGTAACTTATTACAGTGATAAAATTAAAGCTACGATGCGAAATGGGTGAAATAACCAAAATACCCCTGTAGTCATCGGCTCAGAATTGAAATATTTTTACGTTTTCATAACCCTCGTACTCTCACGAGTATAACCATATAAAATTTATCAAAATCAGACTCCGTTTGCCTATTCAAATTAATGATTTTTGACAATCTAGGCTTAGATCAAAATCCTCCATTAATCCACCTCCAATCCTCTATTTTCAGAGGTTACATCTGTGGTTTAACAATATATTAACATTAAATTAGTCTAGGAGTGATTACCTGATGTTTCCCCTTGATTTCCTCCTCAAAATCGCTAAAATCCTCTCCTAGTTTGAAGCCTTCAATGTGTTAATGTTTCTGAAATTTCGAGTCTGTCTGATATTAAACACTTTAGGGTTATCGCTTATGCGGCTCTGGGATCGCTTCCGCGATCTCGCTTCTGCGGAGAAGCTGCCGCTTCTGCAGCTCTACCTTAATTCGCCTAGGTCGACTTCTTCGGTCCAATGTCGCTTCTGCGGCGACTACTTAAGCGGAAATCTTCCTCTTCTGCGGAACCTGATGACTCACTGGGCTTTACACCTGCGGACACTTGTCCGCTTCTGCGGAGTCGCTTCTACGACAAGGCATCCGCTTCTGCGGATTTGGTTGGCCTCCTATAATTCGCACCTGCAAACCTCCATTCGCTTCTGTGGTCCAAGCTCCTCAGAAGCGGAAACAACAGAAGGGAGAAGAAACTCTGCTGCAACTTCAAATTTTTCTCCCGTTTAATCACCTGAACTCATCCCGAGGTACCCGGGACCTCAACCAAAAACACCAACCTACTCCAACTCATGATACGAACTTGTTCCAATCCTAAAAACATATTATTAAGCACAAAAATCATTAAATTATGGCAAATTCAAACCTAAGTTTCAACCAAAACTTCCGAAACCTACATGCTATCAAAAACCCGACCAAACGATGTCCGAATGACCTGAAATTATGCAGACATATCCAAAATCACCTAACAAAGCTACTGCAACTATCGAAATTCCATTCCGACTCCCGGATCAAAATCTCACCTATCGATCGGATTTCCAAAAATTCCAAACTTTGGCATTTCAAGCCTAATTTAGCTACAGACCTCCAAAATACATTCCAAACACGCTTCCAACCCCGAAATCACCTAACGGAGCTAATGGAACCATCGAATTTCCGTTCCGAGACCGTCTTAACACTGTTTTGAATATAGGCCATTTTTCAACTATAAAGCTCTCATTTAGGGACTATGTGTCCCAAAACACTCCAAATTCTAACACGGAACATCCCGGTAACCCACATTAGCATAAATGAACTTAAGGGAAATAGTTAATTTGGGATCGGGGCATAAATTTCAAAAGTGACTGGCCGGGTCGTTACATCTTCCCACACTTAAACATTCTTTCGTCCTCGAACGAGCATAGAAAACATACCTGAACTGGAGAAGAGTTGAGGGTTTTGGCTGCGCATATCCTGCTCGGTCTCCCAAGATGCCTCCTCGGCCGGCTGACCCCTCCACTGGACCATCACTGAAGCGATGTTCTTTGATCTCCGCTTCTTGATTTTCCTGTCCAAAATGGCCATGGGCTCCTCAACATAAGACAGATCCTCGTCTAGCTGAAAAGAAGTGAAATCCAACACGTGCTACGGGTCACCATGGTACCTCCGGAGCATAGAGACATGAAATATGGGATGGAATCCGGCTAGGCTGGGAGGTAAGGCCAGCTCATAAGCAACCTCCCCAACACGCCTCAAAATCTCAAAAGGGCCAATAAATCTCGGACTCAACTTCCTTTTCTTCCCAAACCTCATGACAACCTTCATGGGCGAGAAATGAAGGAGAACCCGCTCGCCAACCATAAAAGCCACATTGCAAACCTTCTTATCCGCATAACTCTTCTGCCTAGACTGGGCTGCACAAAGTCTATCCTGAATCATCTGACCTTGTCCATTGCATCCTAGACCATCTCAGTACCTAGCAGTCTGGCCTCACCCTGTTCGAACCAACCCACGGGAGACCTGCACCTCCTACCATATAGAGCCTCATACGGTGCGATCTGAATACTGGACTGGTATCTATTGTTATAAGCAAACTATGCCAGTGGCAAGAAATTATCCCAGGAACCTCCAAACTCAATCACGCACGCACAGAGCATATCATCCAAAATCTAAATAGTGCGCTCAGACTGACCATCCGTATGGGGGTGAAATGATGTGCTCAGCTCCACCCGAGTGCCTAACTCCTGCTGCACGGCTCTCCACAACCGTGATGTGAACTTAGTGCCTCTGTCTGAAATGATGGAAACCGGAATACCATGCAGCCGAACTATCTCCCTGATGTAGATCTCTGCCAACCGCTTAGACGAGTAAGTGGTGCACACAGGTATGAAATGGGCGGACTTGGTCAACCGATCCACAACGAACCAAATGGAATCAAACTTCCTCACAGTCCGTGGACGTCCAGATACAAAGTCCATGGTGATACACTCCTATTTCCACTCTAGGATCTCAATCTGCTGCATTAACCCACCCGGACGCTGATGCTCATACTTCACCTGCTGGCAGTCGAGGCACCTAGAAACATAGTCAACTATATCCTTCTTTATCCGCCTCTACCAATAATGCTGCCTAAAGTCCTGATACATCTTCGCGGCACCCGGATGGATGGAATACCGCGAGCTATGGGCCTCTGCTAGAATCAGCTCTCGAAGATCATCTACATTGGGCACACAAATATGCCCCTATATCCTCATCACTCCATCATCTCCGATGGTGACATCTCGAGCATCACCACGCCGAACCTTGTCCTGAAGATCCTACAAATAAGGGTCATCAAATTGCTGCTCTCTAATGTGATCAAATAGAGAAGACCGAGAAACCACACAGGCCAGAACCCGGCTGGGCTTTGAAAGGTCAAATCTAACAAACTGCCTGGCCAAAGCCTGAACATCCATCACCATAGGTCTCTCTGAAGCTGGCAGATATGCTAAACTCCCCAAGCTCTCCGCCCGGCGACTCAAGGCATCGGCAACCACATTGGCCTTCCCCGGGTGATAAAGAATAGTAATATCATAGTCCTTCAACAACTCCAACCATCTACTCTGACGCATGTTCAGGTCCTTCTGCTTAAGCAAGTGCTGCAAGCTTCGATGATCAGTGTAAATCTCACAAGGAACCCCATACAAGTAATGACGCCAAATCTTCAAGGCGTGAAAAATGGCAGCTAGCTCAAGATCGTGGACAGGGTAGTTCTTTTCATGTACCTTTAGCTGTCGGGATGCGTAGGCAATCACCCAACCGTCCTGCATCAATATTGCGCTAAGTCTAACCCATGAGGCATCACAATATACCTTATAAGACCTCGAGCCGGTAGGCAACATCAAGATAGGTGCCGAAGTCAAAGCTGTCTTGAGCTTTTGAAAGCTAACCTCACATTCCTCTATCCACTGAAAAGGGGAACCCTTTTGGGTCAATCTGGTCATAGGTACTGCGATCGAAGAGAACTTCTCCACAAAGCGACGGTAATACCCCGCCAAACCAAGGAAGCTACGAATCTCAGTAGCTGAGGAGGGCCTGGGCCAACCCTTCACGGCCTCCACCTTCCTCGGATCCACTCGAATACCCTCGTTCGACACCACATGGCCTAGAAATTCCTCCGAACTCAGACAAAATTCACATTTAGAGAACTTTGCATATAATTGCTTCTCCCTGAGAGTCTGAATCACTATCCTCAGGTGCTGCTCGTGCTCTTCCCGACTCGGGGAATATACCAAAATATCATCAATAAAAACAATCACGAACGAGTCAAGATACAACCTGAATACACTGTGCATCAAATGCATAAAAGTTGTTGGGGCATTAGTCAGCCCGAAAGACATAACGAGAAACGCGTAGTGACCATACCGAGTCGTGAAGGTAGTCTTCGGAATATCTGGTTGCCGAATCTTCAGCTGATGATAACCAGAGCACAAATCAATCTTGGAGAACACCTGTGTGCTTTGTAGCTGGTCAAATAAGTCACCAATACGTGGAAAAGGATCCCGGTTCTTCACTGTAGTTTTGTTCAACTGGCGATAGTCAATACACATACGTATAGAACCGTCCTTCTTCTTCACAAACAACACAAGAGCACCCCAAGGTGAAACACTAGGTCGAATGAAACCCTAACCCAACAACTGCTGTAACTGATCCTTCAACTCCTTCAACTCAGGAGGAGCCATGCGGTACAAAGAAATAGAAATGGGTGAGTGCCCGGCAATAAGTCAATACCAAAATCGATATCTCTATCGGGCCGCATGCCCGGGAGATCTGCTGGAAATACATCAGAAAAATCACGTACCACTGGGACGGAATCAATAGAAGGAGTGTCAATACTGACATCCCGCACATAAGCTAGATAAGCAGCACACCCCTTCTCAACCATACGCCGAGCTTTGAGAAAGGAAATAACACGGTTGGGGGTGTGATCTAGAGTACCACTCTACTCAATACGTGGAATGCCTGGCATAGCCAGCGTCACGGTCTTGGCGTGACAATCAAGAATATCATAGTGGGGTGACAACCAGTTCATGCCCAGAATAATATCAAAATCAACCATACCGAGCAATAAAAGATCAGCTCTGGTCTCAAAACCACAAATAGTGACCAAACACGACAGATACACACGGTCCACAACCAAAGAATCTCCCACCGGAGTAGAAACATAAATGCGGGCACTCAAAGAATCCCGAGGCACACCTAGATGTGAAGCAAAATAAGAGGACACATATGAAAAAGTAGAACCAGGATCGAATAGAACCGATGCCTCTCTGTGACTAACCAAGATAATACCCGTGATAACATAATCAGAGGCGACAGCTACAGCATAATCAGGAATAGCATATAATCTGGCCTGACCCCTCTCTCGAAGGCGGCCTCTGGCACCCTGATCCCCGCCCCTGGCTGGCTGGGCAGGTGAGGTGGAATCTGGGGCTAGAACGATGGCCTGTTGACCTTTTGAACCATGCTCAGGCTGCGAAGTCTGTGGAGGCACTCCTCTCCTACGCCTGGGGCACTCCCTAACCAGATGGCGAGTATCCCCGCACTCAAAACAAGCCTTGGGAGGACGCGGTAGTTGTGAGGCCCCGCTCCCGCTGGACTGACCCCTAGAGGTACCCCGCGTAGGAGGCGCACTCGAAACTGGGGGAGCATAATAAGGCTCATGAGGTGTTGGAGGAGTTGGAGTACTACCAGCTGCTGGCAATGCTGAATGAACTGGACGACCGGAGAAACCCCTGTCAAAATGACCGGCTGCTGAGGTACAGGCACTAGAGAAATGACCCGACTCACGAGACCTCTTGGCCTCCCTCTCTCCTCGCTCTCTAGTGAGCATACCCTCGATCCGCCCTACAATCCTCACCGCCTGCAGATACGGTACATCTGTCTCTAGCTCTCTAGCCATGCTAGACCGAATAGGTAGAATAAGGCCCTCACTAAACCTCCGCACTCTCTCTAGGATCGTGGCGACCAAGGTTGGTGCATGTCTCGCTAACCGGGTGAAATATCATACTCTGATAGCATCATAGAGCCCTAACGCAATCGCTCAAACTCTGATCGCAAAGAGTCCCTAAGGCTCTGGGGAGAAAACTCCCTAAAGAACAAATCAGAAAACTGTGCCCAGGTCAACGAGGCAGACTCGTCTGGACTGTCCAACTCATAGGTGCGCCACCAATCATAAGCGGCCCCTCGAAGCTGAAATGGGATAAAGAAAATCCCACTGGTATCCACTATACCCGTAGTACGGAGGATACGATGACACGCCTCCAGAAATCCCAATGCATCTTCTGAAGCCAAGCCACTGAACATTGGGGGATCATATTTCTTGAACCTCTCCAACCTACGCTGCTCGTCCTCGGAGGCAGCTAGCCCACCTCCGGGATGTACTGGTGCGACAGGCTATATAGTAATAACCTTCGAAACTTGCTCCGTGGGCTCTCGCTGCTCAGGTGTGCGGGCTGCGGGAGTCTGGGCCCCTCCTCCGGCCTGAGATGTAGCTGCAGCGAGAGGAAGAAACCTCGCCTGAGCTAGAGTAGTATACATGCTCAAAAGCTGGGCTAGAGTCTCCTGGAGTGCTGGAGTCGTAGTAGCTATAGTAGGTGTACCAGCTGCCTGCGCTCCAACCTGATCCACCGGTAGTGCCTCAGCGGCTACACGTGCGGGTGCTGTGGCTGAACCTCGGGTACGTCCTCGAACTCTACCACAGCCCCGGCCTCTAGCGGCGGCAATAGGGGGCGAGTGTGCCTGATCCTCATGAGTAGCACGTGTCCTCACCATCTGTGAGAGAATATAAGACAGAAGTTTAGATTTGCTATCAAAATATCGCACGACAAGGAATTCAAAAGAATGAAGAGTTTCCTAAACAGTTACATAGCCCCTCGTAGATAAATACAGACGTCTATGTATCGATCAGCGAGACTCTAAATAACCGGTCTGTGCCCCGTGACTCCTATGAACCTAGAGCTTTGATACCAACTTGTCACGACCCTAGTTCAATAATCGTAAACATGTCATGACGGCACCCAGTCTTCACGACTAGATAAGCCTAACACAATGCGGAATATACACTTTTATGAACAAAATATAAGATAACAGCGGAATAATATAAAAGAAATGTAATAGGTGTCACTCGGCACATACACCTCGCCGAATACCAGAAGAAGTACAACCACGAAGACCTAGAAACTCACAGGCAACACAAACTAAGAGAGTACAACTGTGGCTCTATACATCAAAAGTGTCTACACAACGAAAATAAGGAAATAACTGACATCACTAAGAATAATAGAAGAAGACCCTATGGATCTGCGGACGTGGCAGATCATACCTTGAGTCT
>JASVEL010003603.1:0-11030 GCA_032618575.1 Nicotiana noctiflora
CCCACGAACGGTACAATGACCTCGAAGGAAGTATCACATTCGATAAGTCCGACGCCGAAGGTTTGTGTTTTCCCCATTATGATACTTTAGTTATCACGTTACGTATTATTGATACAGACGTCAGGAGAGTCATGATCGATGACTGTCATACCTCTTTTTGGCGCTACCCGCGAGGGCGCATGGGAGGTTTTCCAATTAATGGACAATCAAAACAGGATTTATTAATTTAATTAAGAGTCACCACTTGGAAGATTTATTGTGTCCCAAGTCACCGGTTGAATCCCGAATCGAGGAAAAGAATAACTCTGTTTAACAGTCTGCACACCAGAAATTCGGATAAGGAATTCTGTTAACCCGGGAGAATGTGTTAGGCATTCCCGAATTCTGTGGTTCTAGCACGGTCGCTCAATTGTTATATTCGGCCTAATTATTTGATTTTAAGACATTCTAACCTAAGTGCCAATTTTAATATTTTTAACCGCTTTTAATATTTATTATTTACGAAAGGGAACGTCGCCTAAAAATATGTTTTCAGATCACATCACATGAAATGCACCCGAATCCTCGACACATTTTTATTTGACGTTTTCGGATTTAGAGTTGGGTTATATGAAATACACACCCGAATTTAAGAATATAATTTTAAATATCGCGCCTAAAACGACTATCGGATTGTTATCTTTTGGGAAGGCCGTAAAATTTGCTAAACGACCCGTCCCGAGTTTTCTAAATATTTTTAATTATAAAATTAATGAGGGCCCCGCATTTGTACATTTGATATGGCATGGCACGCCTCATTTGTTTTAAGGATATCCTAAAATGACTACATTTCTATTTTTTTTTTAAAGTTTTTCTCTATAATAAAGAAAGAAAAAACCTAATTAATTATGAGCTAAAAATATGCAATACACTCATCTAGTTTTTGACAAATATTAATGAATCAGATTTTAATTTATATTTAAAAAATTTGAATTTTCAAATTTGTTTTTTTTTAAATACGAAATTTCCTAACTAGTATTAAAAGAGACTAATTAGAACAAGATTAAAGCTTGCCTTGTAATATATTACAAAAAAACTAAAAAAATTATTTATTCAAAATTATTTGAAACTAAGTTCATCTTAAAACAATCCTAAATTGACTGCAACTTTTTAGTTATTTAATTTATTTTCTAAATAATAAAGTGAAAATTCTAATTGATTACATGCTCAAAGTGTGACATATTATTTGCTATATTGAGACAAATGTTTAATGGAAGTGAACATCGCTAAAATTGAAATTGAAAGTAAAATACGAAATTGACAAATAATATATACGAATTAAACCCATTATCCTACAACTAGTTTAAACTCATATTATTATGTGACTTGAACCATTGGAATTAACTAGTTACAACTATTAAAAAAACTATAATTAGCTTTAATTACTTATACTTATTTGAAAATTTGTTAAACTTAAAAGGTATCTTGTATTATTTAAACTTAAGTCGTGCCTTAAATGGCTAATTCGCGAAAAATAATTTAAATTCATATTTTTACCAAATTTAGCTACATATTTGCAATTTAGCCTATTAAGGACAATACTAAAAAAATATTTATAGCTAATGAACAAACCAATTTTAACTAATCTGATTAATTAAAGTATAATTTATTCTTATTTAAATTATTAAACTACTTGGACATTAACAAATATGTTTATACCTATACTATATAATAACCATATTGAAGTAAATTATTATTACTACAAAAATCCTAATTATTCAAAGTGACAGAATAGTAATATGTAAAATAACTTAAACATAATCAGTAAAAGAAAACAAGGAAAAAGCTAATTAAAATTTCAATACTTTCATTCTTCATGTGTATTCATTTTTTAATTTAAACATAATCGGTCATGTACCTGATATGAAAAAAGTAGGAGAATATAGAACTGATCAACACAGCAATAAGAACAATGCAGCAACAACAATGGAAGCAAAATAACCCAGTATCTGGTGTGTCGGAGAAATTCGGTACATTTACATACTAATTGCTTAGATATTAGCTTGTTTTATTGCAAAATTTAGTCCATACTTATGTGATTTTGTGCTCTTACAGATCAAGAGGAAGAAAAGACCAAGGACACGAAAGTGGAAGCAAAAAGGCAAGAAAAGGGCAAAGTATTGCACAAATGCAAATCTGCGGACCACTCTGCGGTCGCAGATTGCACATGCGGACCGCATAATTGCGCCTCAAATTGCAGAGCAAAATAGTGTCTGAAGCTAAAAATCATGTCAAGAACGCGACGCATTTTGCGATCGCATAAGCAACATGCAGACCGCATTTCAGTCGCAAAATAAACAAGAAGAAAACCCAGGATTCAATTATGCGGTGCCATCTGCGGTCGCATAATCACAATGCGGACCGCAAAATGGCAATGCGATGGAAGAACTGGTAGTTAGGCTTTTTAATATGTAGAGTGACTTCTCAATATGCGAACCGCAGACCTGTTATACGGCAGATCTGCGGTCACAAAGGTGACCTAGAAGGGTAAATTTGTCCGATTTTTGTCCGAATTTGGTCCCTCTATAAATAGTTTTTAGAATCTTGTGTGGAAACATCTTGTCTACTTTTCACACTACATTCCAAGACTTTAATATCTCATATTTTGGAAGCTTTTGGTTGAAGATTCTCTTACATTGTAAGCATTTATGACATTTAATACATTTTGTATTTTGTATTTTAGCATGTGTGGCTAAACTTAAATACTAAGGTTGTGAACCCAAAATGGGTGTTATGTAAATGGGTGTTTAACATTGAATATATGCATAATGGTTGGTTGATATTTATTCACTTCTCATTCTTCATTTATTGTTGGTGGTTGCAAATATTGACAAAAGCCATTTAAGTCTTACTTTGCTTGGGAAAGTGAGTTAGATTTTGGAAGAAGTAAATAACAAAGACTCGAGGCCTTACATCTCGTTTAATAGAATCGCTTAGGGATAAGTGAGTTTTATTTGGCATCTATTGATTGTTATTAATTGCGACTCTTAGACTTTTGGGAAAAAGCAAGAGAGGAAATACTATTCAATTATTGGGAAATATTGGGTAGTTGCATAGATATCAATTGCATATCAATAACCAGACCATTAGAAATATATCATATTAATACCGATAGCATTACACTTCATTTATGGGAACACAACCTTGGTTTAATCAACCTTATTAATTACTACATCAAGCATTCAAATTAGTTATTTCTCTAAAACAACTCTCACTCATACTCTTGCTACTCTTACTACATTTTCATGTTACTCCTAACGGAATAGATTTAAGATTCTTGTCGGGTAATACACTAATTCCAGTAATCGTTTCATACCTATTCCCTATGGGATTCGACCCCAACCTTGTTGGGTTACTATATTTGACACGACCACCTTACACTAATTATCAAAGTGTAATTTGAGCATATCAAATTTTGGTGCCGTTGCCGGGGAATACGGTTTTGAAATTACTCATTAGTGTGTACTTTACTTGATATCTAATTCTATTCCATCACACTTTGCTTCATTGGTGATGCAAGGAGGTGGCTTCAAAACTTGCCACCCAATTCAATCCGATCATGGCCCGAACTTGTCCGGGCATTCCTAGCAAAATGGTTCCCACAAAGCAAGAAGTCCGAGCTTAAAGACAAAATATTCTTCTTTAAGCAACAACAAGAGGAGAATTTACATGAGGCTTGGGATCGCTTCAAACTATATTTGGTGAGGTCGCCAAATCACGGATTCCCTGATTCTATCTTACTTGAGAAGTTCTACATGGGTCTTGCTCCCATGAACCAAGCCATTGCAAAGAATGCGACAGATGGGTCTTTTATGGATAAATCTTTGGCAAGGGTAACACAAATCCTCGACAAGATGGCTAAACATAATCAAGTATGGTATTCTGAGGATACATCCGGCGGAGTAGCATATGGGTCTCCTTCTTTGACAAATTTGTTCAAGGAAAACCAAGAGAGAGACCAAATCATTGCAGGGTTAGCCACAAATGTGAATATGTTGACCAAAATGTTCATGGAAAATCAGACGAAGAAGGTCAACGTCGTCGAGGATATGGCACCCATCCCTAATGAAGATTTTGAAGAGGCTAATTACATCAACAACCCTCAAGGAGGGTACCAAAGGCAATACTATCAAGGTCAAGGACCACAAAATCAATAGAGGCCAAACCCGCAAGGGCAAGACAACCAACAATGGAGGTATGACCAAGGTAGTTCACAACAAAGAAATTGGAGCAACAACAAAAACTTTTCTAACCGGAGTGAAAAACCCTATGTTCCTCTGAAAGGTCAACATTCGAACCAAGGGTCCTCTAATGATTCAAAATTGGAAGCTACGCTTGATAGAGTGCTATAAAATCAAGAAAAGTCTGATGCTTCCATGAGGAACATGGCCGAGGTTGTTGGCTCTCATACCGTCTCCATAAAAAAATTGGAGATGCAAATGACAGACCTATCCAAGGAGCAAAATCCCAAGCAAAAAAGAACACTCCCTAGTGACACGGTTGCAAACCCAAGAGGTAATGGAAGTGGTCCAACCTCTCACATATGGAAATCACTACTAGGAGTGGAAAAGTGCTAACCGGAGGGAGTGAACACATGGTTGAAGAAGTGGAGACCGAACAAAGAGTTGAGGTTGAAGAACAAAAGGTTGTTGAGGTTGAAAAACAAAAGGTTGTTATGGCTAAAGAACCAAAGGTTGTTGAAGTTGAAAGAATTTCGGAAAAAGCTAAAGCACCACAAGAAGATCGGGAAGAGGAAAAGGAAAAAGGGAAAGAGTCATAAAAACCTCTTACACCTATTCCTAGGCCTCCTCCTCCATTGCCTCAAATGCTAGCAAGAAGGATTGATGATATCAAACTTGAAAAGTTCTACGACATTCTCAAGCAATTGACGGTGAACATTCCTTTTATGGAAGCTTTTCAAGAAATGCCGGGGTTTGCTAAGTACTTGAAATATTTTATCACCAAGAAGAAGGCCACAAAGCATGAGGTGGTAAACATGACTCACCGGGTTAGTTCTATTATTGCCACAACTCCGGTCCAAAAGAAGGAAGATCCGGGAGCCTTTACCATACCTTGTACTATTGGGGCGCG
The DNA here is from genome assembly GCA_032618575.1 of Nicotiana noctiflora. Taxonomy (NCBI): domain Eukaryota; kingdom Viridiplantae; phylum Streptophyta; class Magnoliopsida; order Solanales; family Solanaceae; genus Nicotiana; species Nicotiana noctiflora. Next base: position 5,131 of record JASVEL010003603.1, read on the forward strand.
TGAATTTGCAAGAGCCCTATGTGACAAAGGAGCTAGCATCAACTTGATGCCACTTGCCATTTATAAGCAAGCGGGATTAGGTATGCCAAGACCAACTAGCATGAGATTGCAAATGGCCGATCGTTCCATTAAGCGGCCGGTAGGAATTGTTGATGATGTATTAGTAAAAGTGGGGAAATTCCATTTGCTTGCGGACTTCATAATTCTTGATTGTGCGGTTGATAAAGAAATCCCTATCATTTTGGGGAGACTATTCTTAGCCACGGGAAGAGCACTCATGGATTCGGAGCGGAATGAAATTAAATTTTGGGTGAATGATGAAGAGGTTACATTTTAAGCAAGCACGGGCATGAAGTTGCCCCATGAATATGAGAGCATTTCTACGATAGAAGCGGTTGATGAGATCGATGATGCCGTGGAATTGAAAATGGAAGAACAACGCCTTGGTGAGGCATTGGCGGCTATCTTGGTAAATTTTGATGGGGAAGACATGGATGGGTACATAGAGTCGGTAAATGCATTGGAGGGTCTTGGATCCTACACTTACACTCCGGCGAAGCTTTCTATTGACTTAGAGAATAGAGCTACTCCCCCCGAAAAGCCATCAATCATCGAACCACCGCAATTAGAGCTCAAACCACTTCCTCCACACCTAAGGTATAAATTTCTTGGCTCTAATGATACTTTACCCGTAATTGTTTCTTCTTTGTTGAATGATGTGCAGGTGGAACAATTATTGGAAGTCTTAAAGGAGCATAGGCAAGCTATTGGGTTGACTATTGCCGACATCCGAGGCATTCCCACGGGCATTTGTGAACACAAGATCCAATTGGAGAATGACACTAAGCCAAGTGTGGAGCATCAAAGGCTATTAAATCCTTCAATGCAAGAGGTTGTGAAGAAGGAAATCATCAAGTGGTTAGATGCCGGAGTTGTTTACCCAATTTCCGATAGCTCTTGGGTGAGCCCGGTGCAATGTTTACCAAAGAAGGGAGGCATAACCGTGATTGAAAATGAAAAAAATGAGCTCATCCCAACAAGAACGGTGACCGGGTGGAGAGTGTGCATGGATTATCGGAAGCTCAATAGTGCAACTTGCAAGAACCATTTCCCTATGCCTTTTATTGATCAAATGCTTGATTGGCTAGTGGGAAGGGCATTTTATTGCTTCCTTGATGAGTATTCCGGTTACAACCAAATCAACATCGCATTGGAGGATCAAGAGAAAACAACATTCAGTTGTCCTTATGGGACATTTGCTTTTAGTCGGATGCTATTTGGGTTGTGCAATGCTCCGCGATCTTTCAAAGATGCATGATGTCCATTTTCTCCGACATGCTGGAGGATTTTCTAGAGGTCTTCATGGATGATTTCTCGGTTGTAGGTGATTCTTTTGAGCATTGTCTTGCCAATCTTAGACAAGTGCTTAAGAGATGCGAGGAGACGAATTTTGTGCTAAATTGGGAGAAATGTCACTTCATGGTGGATGAAGGTATTGTGTTGCGGCATAAGATTTCTAAGCATGGCATTGAGGTTGACCGGGCAAAGATAGAGGTCATTTCTAAACTTCCTCCACCCATTTCGGTTAAAGGTGTTCGAAGCTTCTTTGGCCACATCGGATTCAATAGGAGATTCATCAAGGACTTCTCCAAGATTGCACACCGCATGTGCAAGCTTCTTGAGAAGGATGCAAAATTTGTGTTTGATGACATGTGCCTCAAGGCATTTGAGGAATTAAAGTTGAGGCTCACCACGACACCTATTATTGTCACTCCCGATTGGACCCTTCCTTTCGAACTCATGTGTGATGCCAGTGGTGTAGCAATTGGAGCAATGCTAGGCCAATGTCACAACAAAATACTTCATCCATTCTATTATGCAAGCAAAACTCTCAATAGGGCGCAAATGAACTACACTGTCACTGAGCAAGAGCTTCTTTCCATTGTGTATGCTTTTGAAAAGTTCCACGCCTATTTGTTGCGGTCCAAGGTGGTGGTCTACATAGATCATGCGGCTCTTCGATATCTCACGGCGAAGAAAGATGCAAAACCTCGGCTAATTAGATGGGTTCTCTTGTTGCAGGAATTTGACTTTGAAGTCAAAGATCGCAAAGGTACACAAAACCAAGTTGCGGATCACTTATCAAGGCTTGAGGAGGCGGGGAGACCTAAGGAAGAGCTTGACATAAATGATGCATTCCCCGATGAGCATATTTTAGCACTCTCCAATACCTTTGCTCCATGGTATGCCGACATTGCTAATTACTTGGTGAGCGATCTCATTCTAGAAGGGTTAAAATCTCATCAAAAGAAAAAGTTCTTGAGGGATTATCGGCAATACTATTGGGAGGAGCTCTATTTGTTTTGAGTGTGTGCCGACAATATCAATTGGAGGTGTGTACTAGAAGAAGAAATTATGCCAATCCTCAAGGCATGTCATGACTCACCAGTTGGGGGACATCATGGAGGCAATAGAACGGCGGCTAAGATTCTTGAGTGTGGTTATTACTGGCCTTCCATTTACCATGATGCAAACCAATTTGCAAAAGCTTGTGATCAATGTCAACGACAAGGTTCAATCTCCAAAAGGCTTGAAATGCCAATGCAATATGTGATGGAGATAGAAATCTTTGATGTATGGGGAATTGATTTCATGGGCCCCTTTGTGAGCTCTTATGGAATGAAATACATCTTGGTGGCAGTGGACTACATTTCCAAATGGGTTGAAGCCGTTGCCTTACCAAACAATGAGGCAAGGAGTGTGACCGCATTTTTGAAGAAGAACATATTCACTCGGTATGGCACCCCTAGAGCCATTCTTAGTGATGGTGGATCACACTTTTGCAACAAAGCTTTTGCAGGGTTACTTGAGAAGTATGGTGTCAAACACAAGGTGGACACACCGTATCATCCGCAGTCGAGTGGTCAAGTGAAAGTTTCCAACCAAGAGATCAAGAATATTCTAGCAGAAACTGTGAATGCAAATAGGACTGACTGGTCAAGAAGATTAGATGATGCATTGTGGGCGTACCGCACGGCCTACAAAACTCCTATTGGTACTTCTCATTACCGGCTCATTTTTGGTAAAGCATGTCATCTACCCGTTGAGTTAGAACACAAAGCCATGTGGACATCGAAGAAGCTAAATCTGGAATGGGCTGAGGCTGCGGACTTGAGGTTAACGCAACTAAATGAACTGGAAGAATTCCGGTTCCATGCTTATGAGAGCGCATCTGTATACAAAGAACGGATGAAGTTTGTCCACGACAAAAAGATGTTGAAAAGAGAGTTCAAGGCATGTGATTTGGTCTTACTCTTTAACTCAAGGCTAAAATTGTTGCCGGGAAAACTTAAATCGAAATGGTCCGGTCCCTTTAAAGTGGTAAATGTCTCCCCATATGGAGCGGTGGAACTAGAAATAACAGACGGGTCCCGGACATTTAAAGTGAATGGCCAATGCATCAAGCATTACTTGGGCATTGATGGTGAAAAGAATGTGGTGGAGCAGCTGGCTCTCAAGGATGGTCCTTACCCATCCAATGGGTGAAATTAATGAAATCAATCCCGTCGTGCCGCGACGTTGGATCAAGAGCTGCATGGGAGGCAAGCCATGGGTGGTAACACCTTCTTTCTTTTTGCATTTTCTTTATTTATTTTTCTTTCTTTACAACATCTTTTGAAGTGTAGGGAGTCCAAAAGATCTCAATACTTGGTGGAAATGTATGAACAGAAGAAGGGTCATCATTTTGAGAAAAACGCGGTGGAAATGCAGTCGCAGAATTGATCTGCGGTCCGCAGATCCACCGCAGAACGAAACATAGACTTGGCCAAATTGGGTGATCAAATAAGACTATTCTGCGGTCCGCATGTTAGCTTTGCGATCACAGAATGGACCGCAGAACAAAATAGAGAATTGTCTATGTTGGATGTTCAAATGCGACCATTTTGCGGTCCGTGGGTCAGATCTGCGACCGTATAATGGTCCGCAGGTTGAGCCCTCACAATTCTGCATATCTCCTAGGTACTTCCCTAACCCATACGCTTCAGTTCATAACAAAAAAAAGAAAAAAAGAAAAAGAACAAAAAAAAGAGGCGAGATCGAACCCACGCAAGGGCAAATCACCAAGTTCTCCACTAACCTTCACACTCTATTTCTGGTATGTATTTCCTTTTCCATCTCTGTCGTTAAACTTTTGAGCTAAAATTTGGGGGACTAGTCGTTGGTTTGATTGAATGTTGCTAAAATAGGGTAAAATTGGGTCTAAGCATGCTGTGGGAAAGGAATTGGTAGAAGGATAGGATAGCCATGGATGGAAAAATAGGATCCCTATCTTAGAACGATTGGTTATGCGGTCTGCATGTCTGATATGCGGACCGCATTTTCATCGCAGACCTAACACTAGGTCAGCTGGGGATGACGACGTTTGCGGTCATTTTGCGATCGCAGAGTTGCTTTGCGGTCCGTAGAATGACCGCATACTCGTCACCTGTATAACCTCTGCAGCTAGCAAAAATGCGGTGGAGAATGCGGTCACAGAATTGATTTGCGGTCCGCAGACCCACCGCAAAATGAAACAGAGACCTGGGAATTTTTGATACACCAGATGCTCATTCTGCGATACGTTTGCGGTTCGTATAGTGGTTATGCGACCGTAGATATCATCGCAGATTGACCCTTTTTCCAAGCATACATTTTTTTTCGGTGACTATGCGGTCAGCAGAGTGGTTCTACGATCGCAGAGTACACCGTATATATGTGTACACAGCTCATTTCATTCCTATTTCTTCTCCTGGTGTGTGGACTAACATTGAACCCTTTGCAGATATGACTCCCCGACCTAAACGACTCGCAAACAAGCCCCCTCCGGCCAAAAGACAAAAAGTGGACCCGCCACAAGAATCAACCTCCCAACCTGAAGAAGTAGACATTGGGCCTGAGGTTGATATACATGCCGAAGCTAGAAGAAAACAAGCAGCTGAAGGCATTGTGTACCATCTTCGCTGGGGTATTGAGGGCTCGAGGGAAAAATACAAATCTGGGCTCGACTGGAGATCACTCTTTCCGGAAAAGCAATTGAGTCTCAATGGACTGAAGAACAAATACTCGCACATCCTTGCCAACCTTAAGCGGAGGAAATGGATGGGTTTCACTAAACCCCCTGCTGCATACAATGATTCACGAGTCCGGGAGTTCTATGCAAACTACGGAGCTTCCCGAACCAAGCACCACAAGCGTCAGAAGATGTACCTTGACAAGGTGGACGTTTGGGGCTTCACAGTCAAGTGTAGTGCCAAGGCCATCAATCAGATTCTTGTCCCAGACTGGGAAGAGGGCACATCCACAGTGGAGTACAAAGACAAATTCGCCAACAAGGAGGGCGAAAGAAGCTGGATTGCCTACGTCATTGCTATTGGGACCCCTGCATGGATACAACCAGGGCATAAAATTCACAAGGAGAGCTTCTCATGAGAGGGTAGATATTGGCTTGCATTTCTTGCATCTAGGCTGATCCCGACCCATCATGAAACTGATATTGCCATTGAAAAGGCCCTCTTGATTGCTTGTATAATGCAGGGCATCAAAATGAACGTGGGAGAGATAATCTTTCAAGAGATGGGTAGAAGAGCAATGAGAAATGCTACATCTCTCCCATTCCCAGCCTTGATCACTGCCCTATGTCATGCTGCTCAAGTTCCCATTGGTCTCCAGAGGGACGCTACAGGTCAGGAGCAAGGGATCATAGATATCAACCGTCTGGGTGATGCTATGATACCCCCTACGGTAGTAGTTCAGGAGGACCTCCTTTCATCCTAGCCTCTTTTCACTCAGGTTGATGCTGCACAGTCCTCCACTCATCTGCCGGCTCCCACTTCTACCACTGTTCAGACCTCACAGGCGAC